>UELX01000612.1:0-68466 GCA_900480035.1 Eupelmus urozonus | reverse complement strand
AACGCGACGACGCGGGGCCGCCTGGCGCCCATAATAAATTCGGCGACCTCGCGAGAAAATAACTGACGGGACCTTTGTGGACGCGGGCTCGGGACGCGATCGAGATCGCGAAAACCAGCGTCGCACATTACACTCATGCAAACCAGTATATCCGGCGAAAAGAAGAAGCGTTGTACGCGCGCGAGCGCAGGTATATAAGTACAAGCCGCTAGGTCGGAGCAGAAAAAGTTAAAGAGCCGAAGCCCTCCCGTTTAAGGCGGTAATGCAATTCATTATCGCTGCATCTGCAGCAGCGAGGCCGATCCCTATACCTTATATTATATATGTACATGCGTTTCGCGCATCCCGCAGCGGTATTGTGGTAACCGTGTACACGCGCGGGGTGTTCGGTTTTATCGGTATGCCGTTATGGAGAATATGGAGGCATTCGCGCGAGCGCGTGGGTGCTGCTTGTTTTTCGACGCGCGTATTACTTTGCACCGAGAGCGTATGATTATTTCGACAATTTTTTTTTCTTTTCGTGTAACTGCGTGGAAACGCTTCTTTGTGGGTTGTACGACATACGTGAATTACTGGATTGATGGGAGATTTATGGGTTTGTAAGATTTGTAATTTTTTTATAAGTTAAAGATAATTGTTTGTAAATTCGACGAGTTTAGTAATGTAATATTAATGTATTATATTTGTTCTGCCGTAATATTGACTTTATTTATTATATGTACAGACATATTCTCCGACCTCCAATATCTAATATTTTACCTTTTGGATCAAGAATGTTATAAAGTAGAGGCGCAGTCTATTTTGATATTTGTTGAAAATGCTAATTAAATTTCTGGATTAGATTTTATATTCTTAGAACATAAAAATCAATAAAATAGAATTTGAATCATTGTTCTATCTCAATTAGATCGTAAGATATATCATACCCTAAGGTTACATAAGCAAACTCTAATATAAAGGTCCTCAATCAAAAAGAATCGGTTGGTCATGAATCGGTGAAACGAAAGTTCCATTAAAAAATATAGATCCTACTACTTTCTTACTACTTACGTATAAAAAAAATCGCTCTTCTCTATCCACATCGCATTAGCTAACCAAAACCACCCAACCCCAGCTCCACATGCTCTAAAACAATGAGCCACTATCTCTCTCCTCTCCCACAATATATATCCAACGTTTTTGCCCACAGAACGATTACCCGGCATATAAATACATCCAGCGCGGGCGAGAGCGCGTGCATATTTCCGAGGTGCGCGCGAGCCTCGCGGTGAATTACGATCGTAGCTGGGAAGCTGCGCGACCGCCGAGATATATAATAAGTGCGAGAGCGCAAGAGGAGTCCCGTTTCGCGCGATCCTCCGCCGTGATAAACGCACATCGCAAAGCGAGAGCGCATTATCGAGATCCCGTGAGCGCGAAAGTTAGGAGGTTGCGCCGCTGATGCTGGCTCTTATTACCGCCTGTTTCTGGGATTGATTTGTAATTATTATTTGTGATGGGGGAGGAGGGTAGGATCGAGGTATTGGGAGATGTGGCTGAGGTGCTGGGTGTGTTGATGCTTTTCTTGGAAGGGAGTGGAGTTGAGTGAGTGTCGATGGGAAAAATTTAATTATTGGGATTGGATGAGCTTTTGATAGTTTTAAAGGCTGAGATGATTTATTGGTTGTAGAATAATTTACTTCGTTCTTAAATTTGTAAGGTTTGAAAAAAGTATTTAAAATTTTTAACGATTAACATATTAAATCTAAAAGTTAAAAAATAATAATTTAATATAATAAATTTAATTTTATATGTTTCTAATACTTCTAAAATTTTATATGTATAATCCATAAGAATTACTTTTTACTAGGATTTTAAATACTATCATTAATTAAATTTATAGTTTTAAAAATTCATGTAATTATATCTTCTACGCTTCAACCAGCTTCATAGAACAAAAACCTCCACCAACTACATTTCTTAAAAAAAAAACTCAAATCCCATCCTCGCTCTACAACATTCCATTCCTTTCCTCAAACCCACCATCCCTCCTATCTCCCTTCCCCCAACAAATTGCAAATCCAGCCCGACCTCACAAATCACCCAACCGCTCCTTAGAAAAAGAAAATCGCCGCATCCCCCGTCTCCCATACACACACTTACACCTCGACCGAGAAATTCCCTCTCTCGCCAAGCTCTCCCATAATCGTAAGCCCAGATCGATTTCCCATGCTGTGCATTAATTTGTAGTGGCCCATACCCTCGAGGGAAAAAAGCACCTCGTCGCGCGCGCGCCGGCCATTAAAATTAGCATGCCTAGCCAAAGGAGGCCGCCGCCTAACGAAGCTCGCGCCGATCGGCTTGCATCGATTGCGCGCGTGCGCGCCGAGAAAAGCGAAGCCCTTTTCGCGATCGATCGCGCGCCGCCGCCTATATTATTGACACTATCGGCCGCTAGGCGCGTGCCAATTAAATGCCGCGAGCGACCTTTTGTATACGGCCGGCCTTAAAAGCGTTTGGCGAGTAAGGATTTTCTCGTTAGTCAGTGATATGGTTCGAGAGAGGGGGAGGGGGGTCGTTTGTCACTGCGGAGGGTTTGTTGGGAAATGTTAGCGGAGGAGTCGGTTATCGCGTGTGTAAATGCGAGTTTGCGTTATTGGCGCCGTGTTTGAGAGGAGGGAAAGTTAGGTTTGTTCGTTTGTTTTGTTATTTAACGAGTGGTATGATGAAAAATGTTTATTTGTGTTTTTGTACAATAATGTTAATGAAGGTGGAAGGAAACGATCTATTCTAAGTACTGAAAAACATACGTCGGAAGTTTCTTTAAAAAAGATATGAACTACCTTAAAAATAGCAATGTACGCATTTTCAATGCATGAATCACAACCAATATCATCTGTAAAAATACCTTCCACTATTTATAAAGTAGTACCGCTCTAATCTTATTTTTTAACATCCCACAAAATCCGTATCATCAAACCACCTCTAAATTCGCGCTAAATCTCATTGTTCAAAACTATCGATTCATCTGCTTCTACTACTTCCCTCTCATATATCCTCACCGACCACCTGTGTGTGACGCCCACGTCTCAATGTAAACCGGCGCGGCGCCGATACGTAATTCTCCGATATTGTCGTTCCGGCTGCTAATATCCACGGAGGCGGAAAAGCGCTGACTTATACGTTAGAGCGGCTTATTCTATGTGTACCGTAATTTCCTTACAAAAGACCATACAGCCGCGAGTCCGCGCGCTCTCGGCTTGTCCGATTGTTTTTCTACTGGCCGTAACAATGTAACGGGACTTTTTTGTTTAGTCTTTAGTATTTTTTTCATTTTTTTTATCTTCGGTTTGGGCGTGGAACTACTGTTGGCTTAGGTATGCGAAAGTTTTTTTTGTCAGCTCGAATTACGCGTACGGGAGAGTTAGGAATTTTTAGGCCTTTTGTTATGCTTATATTACTGTTATCAGTTACATTTTAAAAATATGTTTTTCTGAATTCCTATAAGTAATTAGCAAAATATGCTGTTCACTTAGCATTTAAGTTCATTGTAGAGGTTGATTTTATTACTTTCATGTACAAGATCAATCTAAATTCATTGTTTTCACAATCGCAACCGGAAATACTCAAACTACCTACATCATCTCCGAGGCCATAAATGAATGAATATATTTACCGAATCCACGCACATCTAAGCGTCTCCGAGGGATCGTTTAGTGATAACAGCAAAGCAATTAAACCTAGAGATGCAATGATGACGTGTCAGTGACCTCTGGGGGGCACTAATACCCTAAACTAGCTTTTAGTCACGAACGCGCAATGAGTTGTGCAAACAACGCCTTGAACTTAAATCATTTTTTAATAAAGCTCTTTAAGGCTAATCATTTAATTTTACTGAACGAATAGATAAATCTGAACTTTTCTGAATGACTAAATCTGAATTAAAGATTTTACAGGTGACAAAAAACTAAAAATACATCACGTCATCTTTAATTTCATTCATAATCTCCGCACGTTCATTCACCCATCGCATTGCACAACTCCAGCTTACCACTCCATCAAAATCTCCAAGCTCGCCAAAAACAAAAACAAAAAGCCACTCTCTCTCGCAAGTGACAAATCGCGCACCCTCCGCAAAAGCATAACCCAGCCAAAGAGGCTCTCCAGCCTCTCTCGGGCACAGCTGACGCTCTTAACGCCTCTCCACTTCCACATCCGCCTACGTATGTGCACTAACACGGCGGCGGCGTTACAAGCGCATTCTTAGCACCTCGAGAGATGGAAACTGCGGGCGCGTGAGAGAAAAGAAGCGAACACGCGGAGCAAGAGTCCCTCTCTTTCTGCCTCGTTTAAAATGCAGATTAGGCCGGCGGCAAAGGCAAAGCCGCGCGCCGCCGAGAGATGGAAAATGTGTTCTTTCTCGCGCGCCCGCACGACAATGAGCTGGACGTGCGCGCACACCTGGGGACGGAAAAGTGCCGGAGGAAGAGGGAAGTGAGCGTCGCTTTTGGAAGGGACGTTTTTTTTTTCGTTTTGTTTAGAGCTTTTGTTGAGATTTTTTTAGTGGAGGGAGTTGAAGGGGTTTTGCTTTTGTCCGTTACATTAATGAACGAAGTTTTCTCGTTTTAAACTTGTTTCCTCCTGTTTGGGATTTTTATTTTTTCGAGACGGACAGGTGTCCGTTAAAATGATAGACATTCTGTCTGAGTCTCTTTGCTGCGGATGATGACCGCTAGCAGTTTCATTTCAGCGGGGATTAATTGTTGCAAAAATTATTCTAAACTTTAAAGCAGCTTCTTAAAAAGTAGCCGACTAAATTACAATAAATTTCCATCCTCAGCTCACCGCGGCAATCAATAAAGTCACACTCGACCAACACGAAAAAAATCTCCGAAACAAACAATACACACCAGAGCCTCAATTAACCCCACCCCACCACCCATTCGCGCGCGAAATTCAATTAGATCGTTAAACCTCGCGCTCGAGACAGCCAACCGCACCTCTAAACTTCCCCACCCACTCGGCCGAACAAAACGATCCAGCTCTCCGCGGAGCGAATATTGAATCGCTAATCGCGCGGCTATATACGCAAGAAAAGCCGCGCGACGCGCGTTTTACAGTTAGCCGCTTGACTTTATCTCGGGGCTGGCCATTGTTTCACGCTCCGCGGACGCTGATAACCCACAAAAGCTCCCGTGAATGGCCGATTGTGTCGCGCGCTGGGCTTGCGCGAGAGAGCGAAAATGCGCGTGTTATACTGTTACGCGCCGCTTTTAGCGCTTATTAGGCGTAGCGGCGTGTCGCTGAGAGATGTATTTACATGAGAAATGCGCCGGGATTATGGAGGCGTTGCGGCTGGAATGTTTGGGAAGAGTGTGGGGATTTTTCTTAAGGTGGTTGTGTGGCGGGGGCCGGTGGTGTGGAGTTGGTTGAGTGGAGAAAGTTTATATGTGTTGGATTTTGGGTTGTGTATTAGGAGCTAGAAATCAGTTTCTACAATCAATTTTAAAAGCTACTGTTTTGAGCTCAAATTAATCATTTATTTTGAAACTGAATGTATAAATTATCTATTTCATGTTCGAAGTTACAGTCACTAAAATTTGCTCGAAATCTGCTTCAATTATATTTCGATCTTGATATTCTCCCAAGCTCAGCGCTACACATCCTGCATCGTTTCCCAATCTCGCTAATAATAAAAAACAAAAAATCCTCAATGTACACACCGAAAGCTCCGTTTCGCGAACATCCTGAATCAACGGGTAATCGCGTTTGCGAAATCGAAGCACTCCTTTAAAATTTCAAAATAAAAACTCGACAACTCAAAAATCGCGCTTTCATTTCGGCGCTCTCTGTAGTTTCACCTTCAACGACAAAAAAAAAAAAAAGAGAGCGCGCATCACATGCAAAGAGACGATTTGTTGCGAGTGCTCGCGTCATGCCATTTAATTTGACTTTCGCATTCCTTTGGCTGTTTTTTCTTTTCGTAATTTTGCGCGCTCTCCGCGGGATGTATCGCAGACTTTCATCGAGCGCGCGGGATGTATCGAAGAGAGGGATACGATCGGTTTGTGTGTATAGTAAATCGTTGATCGTGTCCGGCGCCCCGCTGCTAGCCTAGTAAAATCGGAGTAGTTTTTCAGGAGGAGTTATTCAAGGAGTGACAATTATTTTACAAATTTTAAATGATTGGCGTGATGAGATTTTTTTAGCAATTTAAATATTGTTTTGATTATTCTAATTCGAATGCTTTTTCTTTGTTTTTGACGAACTTACGAATTAAATGAAATATTTCGGAAAGTTAGATTGTTGTGTTCATTTGTTAATGATTATAAGTCATTTCAAATAAACTAAATTTAACTCTGTTGCTGATTAATTTAAAATTAAAAACTGGATTATAATTAAAAAAATTTTTCTAACATACGACACAAAGAAATTTCATAGAGTGCATCAATTAGTTTTCACTTTTCATTTTCACACAAAACAATTAGAAATCTCACATCTAATCACGCCCAACATCCAACCATCCACAGTCCCACGCCTCAGCTCATCTCCCCCGACTAACCTGAAAATTCCTCTGCCGCACCTTGCATCATCCGCTCTATATTTATTTAACACCACCGCCTCGTTCCCCAAAAAACAAAAATCGGCCAGCTTCCACGTAGCTCCGCTTGCTCAAGGCTCTTGTCTCAAAGACCTTGCGCGCGCGCTCCATCTTAATTGCCCGGCGCGATTTTCTTCGCGCTCTTCCCCGAATCCGGACGGCTTTAATAATAATTACGCTATTTCCATCGCGCCTAATTACTTATTCGGGCCCCCGAGCGCTCGGCTAATCCCAATTACCCACGCCGGCTACGTGAGCAAAAGTGAATGCGTAACATGCGGAGCGAAAAGAATCGGTAGGCGTTAAGCTGCCGCAGTCGCTGGCTATTAATATACAGGATGGTATGTGTCTGAGTGTGTGTGGGTAAGCGTTCCGCGAAGTTGTGCATAATGCAAGGAAGCGTGGAAGAGAGAAGGTGCATTGAATGGTTATTAGACATGCAGTTTTTGGATATTGTAGAGCTTTGGAGTTTTTAAAGGAATGAGAAACTTGTTACGGAAATCGAGAATCGGGCGTGGAAAAGTTTTTTTTCGGTAAACGATAAAATTATCACGACTTTTATTAGCACAGTGTGCTTCCAGAACAAACATAAAAATAGAATTTGAAAATTAAACTCTTTATGTGAACTATTTTTACTACTAATTTATTATAGTGAATCTTGGAGTCTCAAAATATTTTGAATATACATTTAACCAATTACCTGATTGCGACATGTAATGTCAAATATAACAAAGCATTCTAAATCTCCAGTACCCTACCTCATTACACCATTCAAACAAAAGAAATTAGCAAAAGGAAAAATCACTACAATTCATCATTAACCCATTTAACCATCTAAACAGTCGCAGCACATCTCATTACTAATCAAGTCATCGACACAGACCAAGCCTCCTTTCAACTAGCATCCCATTAATCACTTTATCCTCACAGGTGCATTTGTTCACTCCACTACCAATCGACAAAGACGAAAAAAAAATCCAACGCTTCTCATCCCCTTCACTCGGGTATTCGGTAAACACGTATTTTCACTTCTGCCTGCCGCCCAGTAAATCACATTGGCGGCCTCTGCGGATTTCACCGAGCGTGGGGCACATTTTTCAGCTTTTATTTAGCCCGTTTGTCGAACAGCCGGGACAGCCGCGCGGGGCTGCATTCCCCTGGATTTTTCGCGAATCGCGGATGCGCTATTGGATTCCGAGGGTGCGATCCTTTTACCTACGCTGTCAGTTTCGGACTTTACTGGAAGCGCGAGTGAAATTGGTAAATAATTTGGTGAAAACTGAGCGAGTGAAATTAATTAGTTCAAGATGATGTTTAGTTGAAGTAGACTGTTTTACTTTCAAAATTTTTTTTACAAAAATTATTTATATACACTTGCATCAATTGTATGGAAAATGCTTTTATAGAAAAGAAAGGATAAACCATAACGTTATAAAACTATTACAGTACGGAATTTCGTTGCTGGCCGATGACCTTAATTAAGTACCATTATAAGTACCCGTAACCGAAAGTCGCTCCTCAAGAACTCGCGAGCAAGATAATCGCGTCCATAATTGGATCATACACGATAATGAGATCGAGGTTTGCTGATTATGCAATTGCAGGGTTAGCCGAGCAGGTTGGGTTATTATCGCATTACTTCCGAAAAATCATGAATTTTTCAAGCACAGCATAATTTGAGCTTCTCCCTCTCCGTTCAAGATAAGATCGCTTTCGGACTGGAAGTTGATTTTAACGTCTAATTTTTAAGACAAGTATCCTCGAAATTACAGGCATTTGGTTAATGATACAGTTTTTTGGTATGCTTGTATGTATGAATACAGATTTGTGTATTACGTAAGAGGATGCACATGTCTAATCGATTAAATGAATATTTTTTATTTTATTTTCCTTGTTGCCTTCTTACAATCTTTCTTGGTTCTTACATTTATATTCATATAATGGTTGTATTGTAAGACTCAAGTTATACAGGGTGTTTTATTTTAATCCATCCACGCTCTATCCGATTCCAGATTCAACATTGGGGGTTTCCATTTAACATTTTGAAATTGATCTTGATATAACCTTGAAAATAAATTGTAAGGTCAAAGTCAAGGTCACCATTGTTAGTCCCCCCTTGTACCTCCTTTGTAGAGGTCATTTTTTTGTATCGCTCATTTTCAGAAAGTTATTCGCGTGAATGGATTAAAATGAAACACCCTGTATACTTGAGAAATAAACTTTTAAAACTCATCCTGATACCGTCCCTTAATTTTAAATATTAAAAAACACATACCAATATACAAACATACAATTTCGTAAAATATATCAAAGACTCTGACCAAATCCATAATTTTTGTCCACAGGGCAACGAATTCGTGATACCGGAGGGCTGGCCCCTGACCCTAGGCGGGCACGGGCTCGTCCTGAGGCTTGGCGAATTGGAGGCCTCGGCACTGCGCCTCGGGGAATGCTACCTCTGCGTGCGCAGCGCTGCCGCTGCGAGCGCCCACCAGCACCAAGAGGAGCACGCCTCGACTCCTGCTGCCCTGGCGGCAACTCTAGCCCTACCGTCGACGTTGAACGACGAGGCCGCCCCTGCTGCACAGGTTGCGGCGAGCGCCAGTGATTATACGGAGAGCAACAGCGTCGAAGTGAGTTATTATTTTTTTAGATCTTTTAATCTTTATAAAGTATTCGATTTTCTATAAAGATTGAATTTATGATTTTACACTTTTGTAGTTTCTGTCCCAAGATTAAATTTATCATTTTAAAATTTTAAGACTAATTGCGATTGGCAATACCTTGCGAGATGTTATAGGTTAAAATAGTTTGTTATTAACCGAACGCCGAAATAATTTTTAAGTATTAATATCGCTATAATATTGCTACAATACTGATATAATATTGACACAATATTAATGCAATATTATTACAATATTGAAACAATGTTACTAAAATATCGACACAATACTGTTACAATATTAACACAATATTGACACAATATTGCTACAATATTAACACAATATTGCTACAATATTAACACAATATTGTTGCAAATTATTATTGCATTGCTATAATATTGCTACAATACTGATACAATATTGGCACAATATTGACACAATATTGTTGCAATATTACTACAACATTGCTACTATACTGACGCAATATTGACACAACATTAGCAAAATATTATGACGATATTGTTATAATATTGTTACAATATTAACATAATGTTGCTATAATATTGATACAATATGGACAAGATATTAATTTTTTTTTTTATTATTGCAGTTCAGTACAGAAATGAATAATAAGGTCGTTAGACTAAATAAAATTTTAATTCTTTCGAGCAATGATCTGTATTTCTTCATTCGTTTATAGTCAGTTCTTTAAAACTTGATATATTAGATGAGAAATTAACTTTCGAGTACGAGTTGTGAAATAATTTATTTCTCTCACTTTATCACGGTGCTACACTGATACAGATGTTTCCTGGTATCATTGTCTGGTTTTTCGCCGAAGAAAAATTGCCCATTGAGAAGCAATCAATGAACCGTTGGACTGTACACTTTGGCGGGGAACAGTTTTTTTCGAGCTCGTTTTAATTGGGTGCACACCCAGTTAATTTTATCAGTTGAAAAGTTATAACTGATCGTCTGTGATAATTAGCAGGCGGACAGGCCGATTGCTTTGTACAATTGGAAGCTCATTTTCGATTGCTTTGATATATCTGCAATGAATAATTTGTATTGACGACGCAAATTCACGAACTAGTTATTATTCATTGAATAAGCATTAAGCAAAGAGGTACTAGGCATGTTTATAGAATTAGGTGATTTTAATTTTCAATGATTATGAAGGAGAATACAAATATAGATTTTGCAATTACGTTTGTCAACTGCAAAATTAATATCTATATAAAAAATAACGAATATAAGAAAAGGTATGAAGAAACTATATATAAATAATTAATACGACATACGAAAACATTGCCAAATACCAATAAACTTCCTCTCACCTCATCAAAAATCTCCCGAGAAAACCACTAAATCTCTCTTCCCATCACACAGATAGCCCTGGTGTGGCGAGCGTCGTCGATGAGGGCCCCAGGGATCCTCGGCTGGGATCGGGAGGACGAGTTCATGGACTGGCGCGAGCCCAGCGCCGCCGCCTCCTCCAACTCCGGCCAGAAATCAACGGCAGGCACTTCGAGCCTCTCGTCCTCCTCCTCCACGTCCTCGCACCTCACCGACTCCACCAGCTCCAGGTGGCATCAGCGACGCCATCTCGATCGCGACGAGGAGCAGCAGCAGCGTTACAGGAGCCACCACGAGAGCAGGTCCACCGAGAGGCACAGCTACGCGAGGCTACAGTCGGCGGCTGGTTGCGCGGAGCTGCTGCTGGCCGGCCACGACGTGGTCAAGTCAAAGTCGAGCTCGAGCGTTGATGCCTGGGCCGAAGAGGCCAGAGCCGCCAGCGAGAGAAGATCGACCAGCTCCGGCAGATGCGCCGACAGGGATCATCTGGCCCACGGCCTTTCTTCGCACGGTGAGGCTCGCTTTTGAATTAAAAAATTTCGATCAAATAACATTTTTAGACGGAATATTGAATTACAATTTTGCATAAAGACAAAGTGGATCATTGTAGAGGATAACTATGTCCTGAATTTGCTTATATCGTGATATATTTTTATAATAGATAATAAAAAACTGTATAATCTATATAGGTGATAATAGTAAGACTATAGTAGGACGTCGTTAAAAGAGGTTGGGAATTAGTGACTATTAGTTTAGTAAAAATCGTAGAAACCGGTACCTGATTGAATAAAACAAGTAGAAACAGATTTTTACTTCTCAATATTTTAATGATTTTAATGCAAATTGATAGTGAAATAATTAGATCAAAGTATCGAGACTCATCAATCACTATGATTAGAAAAAATCGTGATTTACAACTGAACCCGTGTCATTTTCCATAAACGCAATTAGCAGCTTTAATAAACATAGCACGTAAAACATTGAACCAGTTCTTAAGAAAGTTCCCCATCTGCCATATGAATTTCAAACAAAGTGAAATGCCTCGCGCTGTCCTTAATAGCATCTCTCTTTTTCTTCTGCTCTCTATTATATATCAGTCGCCCCCTCAATTAAAACCTAATTCGTCACACGACCCGCTTTGCCACATACCAAAACCCGATCTATTTTACAACATAACTCCCCAAGCCACCTTCGCACAATCAAATAAAAAAAAACCATCTCTCTCCCAACCCAGCGGCTGCCGAGACGCGTAACAAGCTGAAGCGCGGCACGCGGGTCGTCTCTCCAGCCACGATGGAGAAATGGAAAGAAACAACGCGCTGCGAGACCCGCAGCCGGGTCCTAGCGCCACGCGACCTCGCCAACCCCGTAGTCACCCTCGAGTCCGTCGCCGACCAGCACCATCATCACCACCATCACTTCAAGGACCGCCAGCTCAACGGCAACGAGCAGCGCTGCTTCGACACCATCTCCAGACCCGACGAGGTCTCGGACCTCGAGCTGCCGGCGTACATTAATACCCTGCTCGTTACCGTCGAGCGCAAGATCGAGAGGGTTTCCGTCGACGATCTGACCTTTCCGTGCACGGCTTGCAGGAATATCGACACGGATGATCCGCTGCTGGGTTGTAAGTGTGCCGGGGACTGCTGCGAGTGCGAGAACGAGGCAAATTGCGACTGCGGAGGGGCTGGCAAAGTGGAGGCAAGGAGCTTCGAGGTGGCGGGGATAAAGCATATCGACAGCGACGACGAGGAGGAAGTGCGCATGGGATTCGGTAAGTAATAGTGTTAAGTTTTCGTTGAGTTGTTTTTAGGTTTGATTTTATACTACGATTTAATGAATCGTTTATGTTATTTGTTAAAAATACAGTCACGCAATGTTGCGAAATTTTCATTATCATTCATTTAATAGCGTGTTAACTTAAAAATCGAATCATTTGCAGGAACGTGACGAAGACATAAAAGTAGAATGAAAGCACTTTATTAATTAGGCATTGTTTGTAAGCTAAATTAACAGATGCAATGCCATTTCAAAAGCAATATCACAGCGTTCAATTGCATTTAAATTATGCAGCTCATTCAATGCACGCGTAAGTATAGAAACAGAACGTGCAAGACGATCCCAACTTCAAATAATTCAAGAAGAAAAAAAATCGAGGGCATTAAACGTCGCTTAAAAAACTCCATCACCTTCTCATATCAAACAAACGATTCACCATACTTATCCAGTTACGTAACACTCAGCGCGCCTTAATTAACAATCACCCCTCATAAACCAAAGACTTAACGATTCGCTTTACAAGCCGAGCACAGTCGAACCAAGAGAAGCAGAAAGTAGCTCGTCGCATAAAGTCCTTACGATATACACATACACACACCGACCGAGCCCGTGAAAATGAGTAATCATATCCGAAGTGTAACAAAGTGTAATAATAAAACAACGGCACGAATTTTAACGACGTTTTCGTTATCGTACACCTGATGACATAATTACCCTCCAAGCGAGCGAGTTAGTCTCAATTAGCGTATAGCTGCCGCCTTACGAGTACAGTTTGGTTGGATAATTGAATTTGCAGCGGCGGAGATGGTCCGCCTTTCGGTTGTTAAACCGGGGAAATCGTCGGAGAGGCCACACCCGTGGATTGTGCGGGAAGAGCGACGAGCTGAGTGGGTTGATAAAGCTGTTGACCGTTATGGTCGGCTTTATGTCGCGGGTTGACTTAAAAAGTTTAGTTTTATTGTCTCGACTGCGGCTTTAGTCGCGTATTGTATTTACCTTTAAAGTTTAAACCAGAGAAAACGATAATTCCCCACTTATACTTATCTTTACAATTAAATCGTCCAACTTTTCGTCAGCCGTCTTCCCAACATCTTCATACCTCGAACGCGTCGCAGACGCCTTAACGCGAATCCCAACCTTTCTAATCCCCGCGCCACAAAAACTCCTCGTAAAGCAATTAAAACGCGACGAACGTCACACTAGCTCACGCGCGCATCCGCCTTCTCCAGCAAAGCAACGCAAAAAGCCGCGCGAGCAAATTAATCGTCGGGCAATCTGGTCACACCTCGCGTCTTTTTTCCCTTCACTACTGCGGTGCATTCTCCTCACGAATCGTTCGGCGAAAGCCACGCAACCGGGATAGACTCACGGCCTCTCGGGTAGTTTTCCGCGCGACTTACTGTGCCGGAGGCTCTAAATTCCCCGGCGAACAATGTCGGCGTATTAATTCGTTATTTGCTGGAGGAGGCGGCGAGAGATAAGCGCGAGAAGCTAGGTCTATGGGGCTGTAAAGTAGGTAGTTTTTTGTGTTAAGGAAGGGGGGAGGAGTTGGTTTATTAGGGAGCGGAGCGTTTTCTGCGCTGGAGGCTTGGAGAAGCCGAATACGGAGTTTTCGGAATTTCCGATGGCGATAGGTGTTTACGGCGCGAGGCGTGAAGTTTACGATTGTTTATTAACAATGGGTGTAGGGGAGAGAGGAGAGCGTTTGCTTGAGATTCCAGAAATTTACGGGTGCTTTAGTTAATAATTTGTGGAACGGGGTAATTGAAGCGAAATTTCTTAGTGGTTCTCGTGTGATGTGGATAACTGAAATAAAAGCTTTTTTACATTTTGGGGTAAATAAATTTAGAAATTTCTAAAATTTAATCTATTTTGTTTTGGATAAAACTCGCTTATATTATAAACTTTGCAGTCTACAAACACATAAATTAATGAAATATCTAGCCCGCGAAATTATTAAAACATTTAATATAAGAGAAAATTTTGTCTGAAAATAAGCTAGAGTAACAAAAATTATACGAAATTTTTTAAAAATTTGAAAATTATTTTAAATAATTGAACTTAATAATTCATAGAATTAAAACTAACCATTTTCGTTCGAAATCATTCAAACTGAAAAATCTGAAAAGATCCATTCCAATTTTCTACCGTTTTCCATAATAAATTTAACAAAACAAAAAAGTAAATAATAAACCTATTCAAACCCGTTACAAACCAATCGATCCACCACCCCCATCGAACCACCTCTCTCCGAAAACAAAGCAAAACTCCCAAACCCGTCCTCGATCCGCAATCAGCTCGCAAAAGACAAGCCAAGAAGCGAGCGAATCTCGGGTGTGGCCGCGTGGCGCGCGCTATATTACGCGTGGGCGTTCGGAAAAGTGGCCGCGCGCCGCGGGATAGGTAAATGCAGGGGCGCGGGCGACGATTGTGAAAAACGAGCGCGCCTCGGTGCCCGCGCATGCGGGAATGCGACTCGACGGCATTTCGCGCTCGGGCGCTGCTATGCGCTTTTCAATGCGAAAAGTGTCGTGGCTATCCCGGAGCAGGTCAGCGGAGGAGGAACTGATCCGATTGCGCTATAGGGAGCTAATTGCTTTTTATTATGGGAGCGCGTGAGTTGGTTACTGGATGAGATAGTTTAGAGGAGATGTGGGGATTGTGATAGTTGGAGGTAGAGAGATGTTTGTGTGAGGGGGTGAATAGTGTACTGATTAGAGTCGGCGTTGAAATAGAGTGAGGAATTTGAAGGCTGGAATTAGAGGAAACGTGTAATTTTGTGCACGCATTTTAGTGTTACTAAATTTTATTCTTGGTACACATTCTGCAAGAATTGCAAGGCCACTGTACTTACAATAAAAAGCCTACAATTATTTTTTACCTTTCCAATCAAAATCTACATTTCATCATATAGACTTACGTTTCAAAACACCGGAAAACTAGCACTACGAGCATTTCCCAAAACTTCTCCCCCCCCCCTCCCCGCCACCTACTCATTCATCTCAAACAAAGCTCGGCGAGCAATAAAGCGCAATTCTCCTCAGTGTCTCTTCCCTCGTTCCCCCGTTGAGCTCGCAATCTCTCGCGGAACCGAGAGAGAAAGAGAGAGAGAGAGAGAGCCACCCACGCGCCGCCTCTAATCAAATCACAGCGCGGCCGCGCGAAGAAGAAACGCAGAGAGCCGCTCGTGCGCCCCGGCGACAAAAGATAACGAATGGCCCTGGTGTGTATACTCGAGCGCGTGTGCATACAAGAGCGCACCCGCCAAAGCGAAGCGCGACGGCCACTTGTCAGTGCGGGACAAGCGAGCTGGCCAACGCGCGAATAAATCGCTTGTGCGCTGCGGGTCTATCAGGGAGAAAGAGAAAGAGCGAGAGCGGGGCTGTTGACCTCGAGGCGTGCGGTATAGTGGACAGTTGATGGGCAGTACTGTTGGGAAATTGTACTTGAGTACTTGTGAGAAGGAGCGAGTACTTCGAGTACTTGGGTTCTTTAGCAAACTAATCGGACTAGGTTCAAGTGAATATAGTTGCAAGAGTTGCTTCCTTAATTGTACAAAACTGATAAAATATTAACACACTTCCACTACATCTTGTCAGTACTGTAAACTTAAAAATATAAATAACAAATACTATTGTAAATTACAAGATACTTATAAAAAAAGTATTTGAAAAATTTTTTTTATGATTCAAATACATCTGAAAAAGTTCATTTATGCATACTAGTCACCAATCAATGGTAGTGGATTAATTGAACGGGTTATATTATTATTTACACCGTGAAAAGTAAAAAATATCTGTTCTCGATCAAGTCAATCCATTAAGTTTTATGCTATTATTAAAACGACTCTCAGCGAATCGCAAGTTCACTGAACCACTCTTGACAATAATTTTCCAAAAAGCCTCCGTAAACCTTTCTCCTTCTTAATCACCAAAACCCACTCTCCTCCTTCCGCCAAACCCTCAAAACCAACAATACTCACAAAACCACCCCCTCCTCCCCCACCCTGCCTTAATTACCCTTCCGGCCTATTCCGTGCGGCCTTACCATTCTCGCAGCGACGCATCATGCGAGATGCTCTTCTCTCTCACTCTCAAGTCGCGTGCAATTTCACTATCGCACCGACGCTATATCGGCCCAAGGCGGCGCGCGCGGGGCCAACGAACCGACGTCTTGTTTGCGCCGGACATCACGAGCGACGAGATAATAGGGATGATGCGCGCGAGGCTCGCTGTTGCGTTGGAAAAATTAGCGGGGAGGCTTTTTTCTCGGCGCGCCGCGATCGAGCTAAAGACGGAGTGACAAATGAAGCGCCGGATGGGGACGGATTGAGACGGATAGGACGAGGGCCCGACAGGTTGCGTGTTTTGTCTTTTTTCCGCTGGACGCTGGCTCTCGTGATGCAACAGTTTGTCTTGTTTAGTTTTTAACGTCTATTCCGTCTGCTTTGGATCTGAGATATTTTAAGTATGCGTTTTTATTTGGCTGTCAGGCGTCCGCGTAAAAATATAGATCAATTTAAATTCTTACGATTACGTAGACACCAAAAGCATCTGCTTCGCACAGAAAGTAAAGCAACGATCAAGCCACCGCTTCCGCCAATCATTGATCCCGACAGAAGAAGCCAATTACTTCACCCACCACGAGTCCACTTGTCTCTCTCTAATTCAAGAGCTGTGCAACAAAAAATTCCCGAGCTAAGATCGCCGCGTTAAAAAGACGTTGCCGCCTCGAGGCTTGCCGCTTCCTCGTCGATTCCTAACGCGCTAAGTATGATCGAGCGCGGCGCCTTGGGCTATACACTATCAATCGCACTGGGCAAGGATCGCGTCTTCTGCGAGTCTTGGAGGGACGCGCCAGGCACGCTTTAATTCGATTAGGACGAGAGCGCTTGTCTAGCCGTCGAGACCGAGGGGTTATTCATCTCTGTGGATGGGCTGGGAATGATTTTTGGTATTTTAAATGAGGTGGGTATAGGGGTTATAGTTGTGAGATGTGGAATTTTTGTTTAATTTTGATAGGGTATTCGTGCGTTTGAAAAATTTAGAATGCTTTTGTTTTTTGTTGAAAAAGTTTATTTTTTAGATGTGACTGTGTCCTTTGGATTTAACTTATTCATTTTTCGCTTTAGCCCCTTTTATCTCGTTATTCACAATTCAGTATAATTATTTTATATCTACTAAATTTTTCATAACAATTGAAAAAAAACTGTCTGCACAAGAGGAGCATTTATACGCGCTATTAACACAACTTGATTGTGTCGAATTGATTGTATGAAACGCTTTTATTCGATTAAGTTTCACTTTGTTATATCTGATTATCTTTCGTGTTCGCAACCTATTGTCTACTCCATTGTCTTCATCTACTTTCCTTTATCGTCTCTTCTATTCTTACTATTATTAGCAATTTAATTTTCGACTAATCTTATTGCACTACATCCCATTTAACTTGTGGCTAATTGTTATAACTTCAGTACTTCAATAGACTATTTATGAATCTTACAGATTAGAGATTTCGTAATATTATTTGAAATAATGAAGGATCGTTCTTTTACTATAACTATTTTATTACATCCTCAATAATTTTATATACATTTTTATATAATTTTCATTATAGTAATAACCGTTATTAAATTTTTAAATTCAATAATTGAATTTAATATTTTTTTACTTTCGAAAATAATAAAACTTCATATCTTCCAAAGCATTTCAAAAAAACCAAACAAACATCATCATCTCGGAAAATGTACCATTAATTTTATCAACTCAGCCGCGTACCATTCATATCCCGTAATACCACGGCTTACACACGTACGTCTCCCCAACTGGCTGACTGAAAACGAAAAAAGAAAAAAAAACGATCTCGATGAGCGCACGCTTCTAATCGCCGGAAGCATTTAATAGACCGGCGCTATGTGACGTGTTTGCGTTTGCTCTCCCCCTATAAACACATATATAGCATGAGTGACTCGAGTTGGCTCCGTGCACGTGGCTCTAAAATGCACCAGGGCAACGAGCCGTGTAATATTCCGCGGCGTTTTTGTATCCGGAATTCGAAGCGGTGGTTCCTATGATAGGAAGGGGTCGGTCGGATGTGAATTAATTAGTTTATTTGGGAGGATTAGTTTTAGATGGCGGTTGTTTTGGTATGGCGTGGTCGAATAAGGCTTTTTGAGGTATAGTGATAGTATGAAAAATTGAATGGGTTGATCTAAAAAGTCAAAGATTTTAAAGTTGATCGTAAATAAATAATTACTAAAATAAGCTTATTTTCGTATAATATCTAAAAAGTGATTTTTCCTTTTAATTTTTCTCAGAATGGAATTTCATCATTTTTTATGACGAAACAAAAACTTGATCGTTTCGAAGAACAAGCGTATTAAACAGCATTAATTAATCCGCAGACCGTAACAAATCGACGCTATTAAATACTTCCGGTGATTAGATAAAGCTCACGAACATAAATTCAGCAACGAGGGAGAAACTATGTAATACATGGCAAGCGATGTATAAGCGAATGAACTTGGATACGCATCAGTCCAGAAAATTTTTTCGTGCACTGTAAGTTGTGTTTAATTCATCCGTTTTATTATCTTGGATCTTTTTATGTTGAATTTTGCTTTTACAACTTATTTATAATAGATGATTGTTACTATCAAAACTACATTGAAAAACTATAAAAAAATCTAGTGATCTATTGTTTTCTTAACAAAAGAACTTTTTATGTAGGTAATAATTAATAGTTGAAAATGGGTTCAAACTCCGCGCCTAACGCAATTTTCATTCTCTTCTAAACAACATCCCCACTAAGTCCACCGAAACAAACTAATTCTGCAATCTAGGCTAAAACTCCGCAAAAACTCAAATCGCGCTTAAAATCAAACAGCACCGAAGCCCCCGCGAACCCAAGCATTCATCCAACTAAAACCATCCTCATCCCAATTAAGCAATTTTCCCTCGTTAACCGATATCCAATCGATAATTCATTAGCTCACCAGAGAACGGCTCTCAAAAAACGTCCCCTTTTTTCGCCTCGAATAATGTGGGTCACGCCCAGAAAAAAGTCCCCACACGCGATTCTCGCGGCCCTGACCTCCTTATCATACCTATACCTCCCTTTTAATTCCTCTTACAAGCGCGCTCGCACAATGCCGGCTCTATTCAGGGGACAAAAAGCTTAGAGAGAAAAGATAGAGCGGCCGATCTGCGCGCGGCGAGTTTCGCGTTTCGTTCGCAAGAGAGAGAGAGAGCACACACACGATGATCAGCCGATAAAAGCGCAACAGGCCTTTTCGTCACGCCAACGCGGAGAGCGAGTCGAATCGAAGCGATCGGTTCCACGAGAGAGTGAGGCTTGTGTGTGGATACACTTGCAGCGCGGGCGACGCGCTGTTTATTATGTACGCTTTGGAGATCTGCGAGCGATGTTCTGAGGGGGGAGAGAGGAGATTGAGAAAGTTCTATGGATGAGCGTTCTTAGAACGCGTTGCTGGGTTGAGAGATGGTTGGGTGAGTAAGCAGTGATGGGTTGGTTTTGTAAAATTGTTTTGTTTGATTTGGTTTAATTGTAGGTTGGAGAAATAAGGTCTGGTTTCTAGGCGGGTCGAGTTTTCTTTTGGGTGAAATTTAAGGAATTTTTGGAGGAATTGAGGTTTAAAGGATGATTATCATTACTTACAGGTTTTCTAGTAACGTGTGTTTATAAATATACGAGTTAATAAAATTAAGACATTTAAATAACTTAAGTTATACACTAGATTTTGAAAATCGTATATCTGTAAAACATTAAAATTATTCTAGAGGAATTCATAAAGATTTTAAGATATAACAGGTTTTGAATTATGTATACATTAACGATGCAGAAACATTCATAAATTTGAAAAAACAAATTTTATGTCCATAAATTTTACATACTACTTTGTGTAAATAAGTTAACCGTACATTACCCTTATTTCTAAATAGAAAACTAATTAGTTATGCCTAATCATTTTTTAGGGCTTAAAAATAGGACCCTTAATGTAACAGCTACAATTATATTAGCAATAAAATACTCAATTTTAAAGCATAATAATTGTCATAATCACTCTCATTTAATAAAACTACTTCATCAAACTCTCACCAATCACACCAAAAAAAGCGTCAACGATTCCCAGCCCCAAAGTCAAGCAACTCCTCAGTAACCGCAGTAGCCAATGAAACACTCCAACAGCTTCTCTTACCGATCACTCCCAGCAGCACTCCGGCAAAACCGATATCGCGTCCCGGAATAGCCGGCTATTAAATTTCAATAAAGCCTCGGAAAAGCGCCGTCAATAAACCTTTTTGCGCTCTAAGCGCCTCCGAGTAATTGCCCCTCCCCCTGCCTCTAAAAAAAAATAAACACCAACACGCGCGAGGCACGCGCCAGCGACCCGGAAAAGGAGAGGCTCTCGCGCGCCGTAAATCAACGACGGCGCGAGTTTCGCCGATTCGCGAAATGACAGAAAATTGCCAGGCCACGGAGAACGATTCATTAGGCGCGGACGCCGCCTAGGAGACCCAATAAGAACTGGAACGAGCGCGGTGTGTATAGGTATGTAGGTCGACGCTGTGTGTGCCGGGTGAGCCGTAGGCGCGTGGCTAAGCGCGCGGTAGGTGAGTTGAGGTTTATATGTTGGGGACAATGGGAGAGAGAACGGGTTGGAGGAAAATTGTTAATGCTGCTGGGTTGGGGTTTTTGTCGATGGTAAAATGAGGATGTTGGTTTGGGTGATTGAGATGGTGGGATCGTCGAGGTGAAGTTGACGATTCGGGGAATTTAGTTTGATGTTTGATAGATCGGAGGTGATTGTATAGGGAGCGTATGTGAATTTATAAATCCTTTGTGAATTGTAAGAGCAAAATTTATAAATTTTAATGCCGAGATATTTTTCATATATATCGTTATTGAACTTTACGCTAAATTGAATTCGCTAGTTATGTATCATAGTTTTTCCATACGCCCTATGTAATATTCAATCATAAACTTGTAGTAGCAGCAGCTTTTTTTCCCACAATAAGTCCCTCTCGACAATCCAGTCAACTCGCGAAAATACCTGCCGAGGCACATTCCCTCCTTCACAAAACCCTGCATCATCATATCTCGTTTCTCCGCACCCCAAACGAATCCCCAATGGAGCCGCTCTCCCCGCAAAAACAACCCTTCAATTTTTGTCCGTACACACTCCCACATGCACACAAACATACAGACATTGGCCAAAAAGCCAGGCCACATTTATCCACTCTCCTCGGGCCCTTGAAATCTGGCACGTGCAGATATCCAGCGACGGAAGCAATTAAAGTCGCAAATGGAAACTGGATTCCACGCAGCGCGCGCGGCCGCTTCCCGCGAAGCGCGCGCATGACTCGAATACGAATCATCGCGTCTGCCGCGAGCGAGAGGAGGAGATATCGCCTCGTCCCCCCCTCTCAAGGTGGGGGAGGTTGCGGATACTCGCGGCGGCCGGCAATTAGCGGCTGGTTAAACGCTAAGTGTCTAATTACGAGCGACGGTTGAGCGCGCGCCGGTGTGTGCGCTTGTAATGAGATCGCGGTTCTGGGGAAGTAGGTGAGCGCGCTTTTTGGGCGGTGAGGTGTGGGTGGGACTGATAGTGCGAGTGGTTTTTACGTGGAGGTTGAGAGGATGCTGGACTTTGGGAGAGGTGAGGTTTAGTGTGATGTGTTTTCTGTAAAGTTTTGATAGAGAAGATTTAGGTTTTAAGTATATTGAAGTACCTCTTTTAAGAAAGTTTTTTCCTTATTATTTGAAACGCTGTATTAATACGATCAATGTATCTAGAAATTCAAAGAATTTTTGATAAACGAAAATTTTATTTTTCAATAACACAATTGTGCGTCTGAATAGAGACATCATAAATATTACATGCCAACTACACTCACAATATTCCCACAAAAAACCATCTATAAAAACAATTTAATCGGGTTACACTCCGCACGACCGATCGCTACACATTCAGACAGTCGCAAATAAATACGCGTCTCAGCGCGCTCGGCGCAAACCACAATAACTCAGCCAGGCGAGCTCGCGCGCTCGTTAACTCCAGCCTCGAAATGAACCTGAAAATTCCGGCTAATCCAGCGCCGCATCTGCGCCCAATGATTAATTCACTTTTAAACGCATCGACAGCTCGCGCGCGCGCGGCTCGAAAAGAAAAATGGCATCTTGCTCTCGCGATCTGACGTCGTCGTCGATCTCCTGGCTTTTTCTCCCTCCGCGTATCCATTCATCCGCGCCGACTCAATTAGTCACGCGTCGCGCGAGCGACGCTACGTCACGTGGAAGCCGAGCACGCAAATGCGCTTTTTTCTTTCGCGCGCGCCGGAAAGCTCGAGAGGATTTCGAGGGCTGGCCTTCAAGAGGGAAAAGGAAGGAGATGACGTGGATGTGGAGATTGAGTGGGAAAAATAATGGGAGCGGATTGTGATGTTGACGGTGCACTTGGCAGAGTTGGAGTAGCTGGTATTGATTGTTGGGTGAATAAGGAGGGATTATGTGAGAGGATATTTGCTTTTATGAATTGTTAAAAGGCTTCTGAACGTGAATGACGTATCGTTTTTTTTGTTCAAAATAGAATCAATTAATTGGAATCGATTACCTGCCGTTGACGAAATATTTATTAACTCAAAGCTATTCATAGCATATACATAAAGTCCAAACTATCTTACCCAACGTCAAAATCGAAATATCCACCACGTTCAATTAAATTTCCGCAGCGCACTCACCATATATCACATTCAAAAACTAAAATTACGAAAAATCCCACTATATCCCCACACCCAAAGTCCCTCAACTTCATAATTCACCCAAGACCTCAACCTTACATCACCATCGAATTCCACTCCCTCCTCCACACACAAAAGCGCTCACAATACCCAGCGCTCATCGCTCATCTCCCCGACCCAAAAAGAAAAAAATACCCATAAAAGAGCCGCGCGCGGGCGCACCTCATTAAAAGCGCATAAAGGCTCGGCCATAGCGACCTTCGCGAATCAATCGCGCCGATACACGCTTGATTTACGCCCTCGGCTGATTATGCATATTATGAAAGCGGCCCGAGCTTTTTAATCGCCATGTCCTACACACTTCGCTCTCGTCTATTTCTCTGTATATGCCCTTGCGATACTCGAGTCCATCGACGGCTCTTTTGTCGCTGGGCTTTTGTGCCTCGGCTCCGCGCGAGCGGATAATTGAATTTTTTTCCCCGCGGCCAAAGCAGCGCCGCGCTTCTAATTAGCCGCGCGCGGATCGAGAGAAGGCTGAATCGGTAATGAGACGAGGCGCGTTAGAGGGAGCTTTCTTTTGTGCGTCGCGGTGTGGTATTGACGGAGCGAGAGTCGGGATGGAATACGTGATTTATTTTTAGTATTGGCCGTAAATTTCGCGATCGGAAAGGCTCTATGAATAGTTTATTTGCCGCGCGGCGCGTATGTAAAGCTCGTCCCGTTGATTGGCTCGATGTTTCACGTGCGCAAACTCGCGGGGTAGATTGAATTTTGTAACTACACGGTTGCAAATTGCGCTCGTGTTGTTATTATTTTAATAACCGGAGTCAATTAGACGTTATATAAAAGTTTCGGAGATGCCGGGATAGACGCGCGTGTATATTAAAAGAAGAGAAAATCCGTTTTGGAAAGTTGCTGATAATGTAATGTATTATGCGCGCATGCTATCCTCGTGTACAATTATTATGGTTACACGTTGATTACAGTGTTTTTCAGCATTTGCTTGGCGTAAGAGTTGAAGCTGAAATAACAGTAACTAGTATTTTAACACTATATTTTGCTGAAATAATACACATTTTTAGAAATATACTGTTCCAATTCTGCAGTTTTCACCCAAAATACTCAAACCGTATTTTTTCGTGCCTCCTTATAGCCGTATGAGAATCTTACGATCTCTATAAAGTAACAGACTTAATAAAACCATGGCGACGCGGAGATGAGTCACATATAGGCATACGCGAAGGTTCTTTTTACACGAGCATCACCTGTCGCGAGAGCAGAGCGAACCTTCTCGCATCCGACCGTCTTGTAAGCTTCAGGAGCGGTGTTCTTATAGACTATACAGAGTGTCGTAAAAAGTTTAATAGGATCTGTTTTGGTTCGAGCATGTGAGAGGTACAATAGAATGGTGAAAAATATGGTTTGGTGCGGTGGTTGTGATTTTTACTATCCTCGAGAGTATTCTGAAATCGGTAGATGCTACGTTGTAGTAATTTTAATAACAGTAATTTTAATTACAGCGTGAATTTCCGGGTGAAAATATGAAAAAATAACTTTAAAAAAGTTGTTGGTTTCCTAATAAACTGTAAAGTTTTATGTTTAGGAATTTTATGAAATTCTAAAATAAATTAAACTATATCGTCAATATAATTAGTTAATATAATATTTAGAAAATACCGCAAGAATATATTATATATATTAAAATCAACTCATTCATATCAAAAAGCCACAATTCAGAGAACTCAAGTAGCTTCACCACCCTTCAAATTAAAACTCATTCCACGCAAAAACCACACCGACCATCACTCACATCGACATCCCAAGAAACTACCCAAAAGTAGGCCGTATGCAAAATCCCAGGATAGCCTCCTCTCCACCAGCGCTCTCTTAAAACCGTCCGCATTGCACAAAAGCCACTTGCTTTACGACGTCGTCGACTTGCCTCCGCGGGTCATTGAACAGCTGCGATATTCGCCGGCAGCCGAGAGCGTCGTCGAAAAAAGATTTGCGGTCGCGCGCAAGTGATTTCACGCGCATGGAAATGAGTCGTAAAATCGATTTTTATCGCGATGTATGGCTCATGAGTTCCGAGAAAAGTTACGTAGAGGCGCGTGGGGGTACATCTTTTCGGACGGTGCAGAGAAAAAACTCGCCTGGAGCGCGGTCGTTATTTAAGTGCAAATTTCGTCGAGCGCGTGGGTTTCAATGGGCTCTTGAAAAATGGATAGCGACTTTCTAGCTGTTGGAAAGTATTGATTTTTGAGTTTGTAGGTTTTAATTTTGTGAAAATAATCCGACTAGATTAAAATGGTTAAAGGACATACCTACAAAAATTATTAGAAAGACGTTCTAACCCAACTTTCTTCAAATCTAAAAGATATACACACAGCGCTTAAAGAACTCATAACCGGCCTTAATTAAATCAAAGCACACTCGGTTAACGGTCCCATTCTCTCATCTAATTCATTCAAAAGTGGCTCGCAGACCGCCTCGTAAAGCCCGGCGCTAATTCTTCGCTAAACTGTCGCGAACGACCGGCAGACTGCGTAATTTTTCACGCTCGTAAAACGCCGGCAAACGAGGCCAATCATTGTTTTCTTGCGGCACTGCCCGCGCTTGATTACAGTACGCGCCTCTCCTGTGTATGTACCTCGAATCTTCGCCGAGCTCTCTTAATTATATCCTCTCATTATCATCTCGTCGTCCCTGATGTTGTTTTATGTTGTTTTTTTTTTTCATCTTTTTTTTTCGCTGTGGAACGGGTTTTGCCAGGCCGCAGGAAAACGTGTGGCGCGTTGTATGATGCATTAAACGGGTGCGCATCATGCTTGTTGAATTACCTGTAAACTTCTTGTACACTCTTTGCCGGTAATCTGATAACGCTGTAAGTTTTCTTGTCAGGTTTGAGGATTATCTTTGTGTGAAATCGGTAGGTTACTTATACTTTGTATCGATTCGAAGGATATAAAATTCTGCTGTGATAATTGTGAGACTGGTTTCTGTTTATGAATTAAACTAATGATGTATCCACCGCTTGTTGCAAACTTACTTATATGTACTCGAAATCGCAAACCTCGATCAACAATAAAAATCAACAATATTAATAAGCCAATAAACCAAAATTTATCACAAACATTACCAGCGCGCGCGTAAGCACAACGTCATACAGCTCCCCAAAATCACCTCAAGATAAATGCATCTCCTCTCCTCAAAGTAAACCGGCCGATCCGTCAGCCGCAAAAGCGCGCCGCTTGCGGTGCTTCCTCGTTTTCCCGCGCATCGCAAAATTCCAGATCGCTTTTTTCTCTCTCTCTCCCCCTCGAGCCACACGTGACACCTGTTTACGGTTAATAAAAGTCCGGCTCCTCCATTTCCACTAAATCTCAGACGTCATAAAGGAGACGGTCCGAAGGAAGGGGGCAAAGAGCCGGCTGCAATTTAGGCCGCGAAGGCGGTTCTGATTTTCTGACAACGCTTAATTAATCGCGCGGCTTATTTACGAGGCACGAGGGGAGAAGAACCGCGGTGGAAAAAAATCAATTTCGGGAGGCGAAATAAGGACGCCGGCGCGACGGTTCGCCGCGTGATTTTACGGAGGAGGTGGATAAAACCCCGGTGGCGAAGCCAAGCGCGAATTATTTGGGTTAGCCGGGTAACCGGTTGGCGATATCGGGAACGTGGCCAATTCGCGCCATTTGTGGAATCGGAGCCTCGCGGCTTCGTGGGAGTTTCGGGGATATTTGTGGAGGTGGCTTTGGGTTTTAATTGAAATCGTATCTTATCGGTTATGATCGATCGTTCGACGTCGGGATTGTGACCGATATTTAATTTGGGTAATTTTGTTTGATGAGATTTAATAATTTTAAACAAAGATCGATGTGAGTTTTACAATAATTAAACGAGCGTAATTTTTCGTTTTAGAAATTTCAGAAATTTTAAACACACATTTTAAGATTACACAGCATGTAACAGTAAGTGGAAGTATAAAATATTTCAAACACGCAAAAGTATCCTTAAAAGTACTTTAATGTTTATTATAAATCACTCGCGCAGATTGTAATCTTCCTAATTTTCACTTTTCTCATTGCTTCTTAATAAATCAATAATTTATAGGTCCGATAACGGTACCCGATGATTTAATAACTATCCACGATCTCCTTATCGGCGAATCAATCGGCTCTAACGTAAAATTAAAGTTTCAATGCATTCTCGCGAGTTTGCACACGTTAGCGGCTGCTATTACGTACATTTCATCGATATTTGCCAATATTAGCAATCATTATAAACATTATAAAACCGATAAAAAAATTTGTAATAAATAGTGTAATAACGAAACGAATTGTTTAACTTTCCTCGTAAAAAACAGAGAACAAAATAAACGCGCAGAGCGTAATAAGAGTTCCAAGATTCTCAAAGGAAGCAAAAAGAAAGATCGAGCGCGCCGTCGAGTCTGGCATCGGGCAAGATTTATGGAATCGAATACACCGGGAGCGCGAGTACAGCCGCTGATTGTGTAAATCTTGGAAAATTCAATCCGCTCTTCCACTTTATCGTATAATGTGTTTATTTAGCGGACTCGCGGCTCGACTTTTATCCGTCTTTATTCGTGAATTATGAGTTCAGCGACTCGTCGAGTGACTAAATAATCGAACGCACGATTTTTGCGCTCTTGGAATGATATCGCTGAGATATTTGTTACTGACTTTCCTTGACTTATTCTTTATTGCGACTTTTGTATCGGCGAGATTAAGAGTTAATAAATTGCTAATTATTCATCGGTCATGTGCTTGACGAAAGAATTCTATGAATTTTTCTGATGTTCTTGGGCTAATTACTTGAAACGTCATTGTCAATAATAAGTGCAAAGTCTGTACTCCAGAAAATAAGATTTTATTGTACAATAAATAGCCAAATACTTGATGCATTCGTCACGTAACCATATTTTTTTATGCATAATCAACACTAGTACACAGTTTAACGATTAATTCAATAAATACTATGAAACTTACAATGTATTAAAAACATCTCCTACCGACTATTACCTCATTATACAATTTATTACCATTACATAATAATCTCAGTAGGCTAAACCATAAAATTCCGAAGCTATTAAATCTCCAAAATTAAAAAATCCTCATTTCAATCTCTCTGACACACAAATCCCGCGCAAACAAGCAATACACCCGCCACCCCATTATTACCCATAACGCTTACAAGCGCCTGTATCGTCGACCTCGATAGTCCGATGCTCTTTCACGACTATCATTCGGCCATTATGTCAACGGCGACGCGCCGCGATTGCATTCCCATATCTATACACGCTCGAACTTGAAAGACGAAAAGAGACTCGCCGCGACGTTATAAAGCGGGTCGATTATGTGCGAGAGACGTTGCCGAGATTTATTATCTCGGGGGAATATGGGAAGCCAGCGAGAGTCGAGCCTGGAAACCTAGAAAATATATTCGCGGCAGCGCTAAGTGGATTGGAAGCGGGCTTGAGGGGGGAGACTCGCCGTTAAGTGGGATGAGAGGAGTTTTATTGAATGGGTTGTTACGATTTGATGATTAATAGGAGAGGAATGGGAAAATGTCGTGGGCTTGGGTAAGTAGGCGCAGTTGTGGCGTCTTGGGTATCAGATTTTTTATTGCTTTACTGATTTCTTTTCTTGAGTTTTAATTGGATAATAATTTCGTGAGAATTTAAATGTTAACTCACATCCAGTCAGCCGCATAAAAATTCCGTTTTTTCAATCATTTAGATACATCAAGCGATCGATAAGCCTTCTTCAATTGGGCAAATTACGAGCAATGAGAATATCGCTCCCGGGTAATTACTTCATACGAGATTCAAATCTCTCCGACTCCTGACACAACAATATCCCAACATTTGAAGAAGCAATCCGCTTCAAATAAGACTTCCTCCAGCTCCTTTCGCAACCTCCAGCACACGTGACTCCAGCCTCTCTCATTCCCCTAAAAAAAACCTCAGAAAAAACAATCTCCCTCGCTCCTAATCTCGCTGAATCGTCTCAAACATCCGCGCGGTCCCATCCGCAACCTAAAAATTTATTAGGTTAATTAGTACTCTCCCCGTAAATCCTCTCTCTCTCTCTCTCTCTCCAGCGAAAGATCTCCGCGTCGCCCGTGGAATATAATGTCATTATTATCGAACGCGAATCTGAATCACGTGCGCACAGAAATTCCTAATGGAGAACGCGCGCGCGCTGAGAGAGCCAATATCTCTCGGCGAGATATCGGCGCGCGGCGAAACAAAGTAAGGCATGCATGTATATATACGTTAAGGCCCGATATATCAGCCGAGGAAGGGGGCTCAATTCCGCGCTCGCCGATGACTAATGAAGCCTCGTTAGAAGGAAAACACGTGCCCACGTGCAACGCTGCGCGGCACACACGTTGAAATAGAAAACGGCCGTGTCGCCGCGCTGCGCGGACGTCTGTCCGAGGATCGGCTTGGAGCTGGAGAGCGTTTCAAGAGCGATTTTCGAATAGTAGGTTATGTGCCCTTCTCTGTAAGCTGGCTCTTTCTGTGAGAATGGGGGAGAGAGAGAGCGTTGAGGTTGTGGAGGTATGGCGGGATGCTTATGGGGTTATTGAGGTTTAGTGGATGGATGTATCACTGGTTATGTGTGATTATAAGTGAGGTAGAGGAAAGTAATAAATATTTTTAAGAAATGACGACAATTTTGGCGTTTAGAGGGTGTCGATGTCGGATGACTATTTTTGCCGGATAAAGTTACTATTCGACCTAAATCTGTTTTTATTGATAATATGCAAATTGCTGAATCTTCCACGACTACTTGTACAATCACAAACACATAAAACAAACACGTTCGTATCTAGTTTAAAAAAAAAAACAAACCCATCTCTTCAGCTTGATAAATTTAACGATTAACTCCTTAACTCGCAATTACACTGCGACTGCCGGCAGGCGCGCGCAGGCACATTCTGAAATTTTGAAACAGCAAACAGAGCACGAGAAAACGAAGCATTGTAAAGTAGGTTAGTGCGTAATAGGCATCCTCGGCGCGCACACGAGAGTCTCAGCCTCTTATACGGCTGATGGGTTTTTTAGAGGAGCTCGAGCGCGTGCGCACCTTAGCGTAATGATGCGCTTGAAAATTTGCAAAGGCGCATTACAACTCCATTTTACTGTTTATTCGTCACTTGCGAGCGTGAGAATCTTTTGCCGGAGCGCGAAGCCGGCCCGCAGTGTTATGGCGGCATTAAACGCAGTTAGCGACGTGTAATGCGCCGAGTGCGCGTTGTAGCTGAATCGTTAATTTTTGGTCGTTAAAAACTTGTTTCCCCCGATAGGATTCGAAATTCGAACGGTTGGGTTATGGAGGCTGCGTAGTCGGAGTGTGTCGCGGGTGAGGTATTTTATTGTTAAAAATGTTAATTTTATATATCGTCATGAATTAAGCAATTGCGCAGTAGGATCAGTAGACGTTTACGTAAAATCGAAATTTTCGCGTGTATTTTAAAATTTCTTTTCAACAGCAACAAATTAGCATGTAGCAACCGTACGAAAAAATTCCAAAATAACTACAAAGATTTACCACAACCCAAAACTCAACGCTTAAACACCGCCTAAATTTATGCAAATGCTTCGCCCTCAAAAAAACCAACGCTCAAACCTCTCAATTTTTTCTCCCTTTTCCCAACACTAAAGCACAGCGCCTATATATCCTCCTGTAAAGCAGCACCAACCTTAACTCATTTCTCTTACGCAACAGGACTCGCATCACGCATCGCACGGCAGCTAGCGCGTCATTAACCTGTAATTGACTCGGGCGCTGTAATGAATCCGCGGCCGTTTTGAAACTCGCGCGTCTTCGTCGTTGGGAGCGCGCCAGAGGCGCGGCGCGTTCTCTTTTCTTTTTTTCGCAAAATTGGGCGATCTCGTTTCTGTTGTTTTCGTTGGGCAGGAGTGCCGTGAAGGTGTAATTACCGAGCTGTTTTGGGAAGGGGTGCGAGGATGTTGCGGCATTGGTTTCGATGAAGATGTGAGAGAGAGTTCGACGTTGAACTTTTTCGGCTTTTATTTTGTTTAAAAATTTTTGAATTGTAACTTAAAAAACTTTACTTATAACAATATTCAATAAATTATCTGAAAGTAGCTCTATTTGCATATAAAATCGCATGTTTAGTTTTCAAATGTTCCACATCAATGATTCTATCCTCGACTATGTACATGCGTCTATTAAGAGAAATAGCTTTGTCGGCTACACGTTCTGATTTTCCGAAATGGACCTATTCGATTCTCGATCGCGAGTGGAATGAAGGGAATTAAAGAAAGCTACTCGAGGAGACCTACAAACGGACATGTGAGTAGAGAAAAGGCAAGAAAATGAAAATAAATTGGTTTGATTTTTGTCTGGGAGGGTAAATTGAACTCCTTTTCTGATAATAAGGTCTGTTTGTTTCACTTCGTATAAATATATAGGCAATGTAAGTGTAAGTTATTGCAGTGCGATGGTATCCTATAATGTCACGTGAAAAGTATTTATTAGATCGGACCTATATAAAAATAGCAAGCACTAAAGAAGAAATCTAACTTAAGAAATTTAAAACAAAATTTTTCCTAAAATAATTTCATTTGCGCTTAAGTCGATTATAGCCACTTTCTTAACTTCGTAGCAGCTAGCGCATCTTGTTGATGCAACCATCGTCGCAGCATCTCGTTGTGCAAGCAAGCGCGCAAACGTTTTGCATGCACGTAAGCAATTACAAGCAACTTTTTTGCGTCCACAAAAACCAAAACAAAAAAAGAACTTTCGAAGCTCAAGAAACTCGATTTTTACATAAGAAAGACGCGACGGAGATGTCTCCTCCAGCCGTTAACGCCAAGAGAAAAAGTCTCAGCATGTACCATGCGACCCCATTGTTTTCCTCTCGCGTCATCAGAAATCATTCACCGGCATTCTCGCGTTTTATTGCCGCGTTACGGCGAGATTTATGCCTGATACATCTCTTTGCTTTTTACTGCGAGGACATATTTGTATTTCGGTGGCACGAGCGAAGCAAAAAATAATTCGTGCCACGGATGCGGGTCGGTCGCGATTTTGGCGGTGTATGAAGTAGGAGAAGCTGTTTGTTTACTCCCGAGGGAGCGATTGACGGTCAGCTTTCTACCGTAAATTTTGAAAATGCTTCCGTCGAAGAGTGACGAGAATAAGTGTCCTTCCTGGAAATTATTGAAAAGAAGCTGCGGTTGAAAGTTTTAGTTTTTTTTAATGTCTTACTTTTTTACTTTGCAGTAACAGTTTGAAATGTTTCTTTGCTCAAGGCTTTTCAAAACTATAGAAAACGACGTTGTATAGAAAATAAATATCTTGATTTATTTATTTGCACTTGTCGCGAAGTGATATTTCTGGGAAGAGAAATTCAATACGAATAAGCTAAACTGTGTTCGATTGTACCATTCCATTTTTAAAAAGACCGTGCAATCAACGGTATCATTGATTGCTTTTTGAACAAACTAACTTCTCGGAAAATACTAAATCAAAAGCTTTACGACCTACTTATTTCAAATAAATTTATTTACCTTTAGACAGATACACATTACAAAAAACGATAGATAAAATCGATTAAAGTCAGATCTAACCCCATCCCAAAAAAAATCCTCGAAAGATCCTCTAATATTCACTTATTGCTCACTAATAAAAAAAGTCCAGTCAGAAAACCCCGTTAAATCAGAATTAAATTACATTAACACGCGTTACTTTCTCGCGAGCGATTACATCTCTCCGGGTATCCCTCCGCCGCGTAAAAACGATCGAAGCTCGCGAGTTTTTCGCCAACTCGTGCCTCGCTTAACCCATTCGCCAGCCATACGGCGCCGTGATTTTCCTTTCCCCTCCCCGATTTATAATGCCCCGTTAGCATCTTGTTCGCGTTTAATGAGCGCTGCGCCGTTTAATTAGCGGGAAAATTACGCGGACCCTAAAATTGAGCCGTTCTCCGGAGTAATCAAGTGCGTGCGCGTTCTGGCGCCTGGTATTAGCAGAAACGATTTGTTCTTAATTGATCGCTGGAATTAATCCTGCCGTATTGCTTTATTTCTCGTCTTTTCTCAATCCACTTGAATCGTACAAGAAAAACGTTGATTCACTTGCAAAAATGAATGACCTAGCAAGTTCGAAACCCAGGTTAAATCTAGTCCAGCTCATCGTATCACCGGCTACCATCGGCCGCTCGTCCAGCAAAGACAGCTTGCATCTCTTCCTCGGCGCGCAATTAACGTAACCATAACGTCACACTGTAAGGAGCTCCTTGAGAGCGAAGTAGCGGAACCGCAAAACCGTGTATTACGCGAGCCGTTGACAATGACGCTATACTCTTACCCTGACCTGCTTCGTGGTGATGTGCGCGGCTGGATGCTGATGGATTGTAAAGGTTCAAGAGATGCCGGAGTGTCGATCGAGATTGATTTTCTAGCTATGGCCTTGGCGATCTGCATGACGACGATCTGGTATTGATGCGATATTGACGTTTACTGGTAGAGGATGTGGGTAGAGGCTTCTTGTCGAGGTTGAGATAGATTGAGAAGGATTTATAGGTTTCGTTTCTCGAGAGCGGATTAAATTTATATGGTACTTGATTTGTGATTTTCAATGAGAGCGGTTCGTTTGTTTGGATGGGTAATGATGACGGGTGAACCTGACCTGAATAGTGATCTAGATTACTGAGTAGGATAATGAAAGTACTCAGTGATTTTAAATTTCATAAAATTCAATACGTATAACCATTTTTTTATTAAATAAATAATAACGTGAACATTGGTACGTTTCGTTCAATTAACTCTGTAGAAACCTTCCGAAACATCGGTGTATACACCACAATTTTGATTCTCATCTTATAACGAATGCCACCGTCTAACTTCTACGCACCTCACTGAGGATGCACTCAACCAATTGCCGGGTATAAATTTCAATTATACTCTCGACAGGAGTCTTTAAACGTCTCTCGAGTTGCGCACAGTTCCTAAACTGTTCATGATTTATACACAAAGCAATAGTCCCGCGAGGTGTTGGCTTTTCAAAGTGGACAAGAATTTTGCGCTGATGGAGGTGGACACAACGAAACGCGTGAGAAAGTCGTTATTTGCGTAGGTGCGGGCAGGATGGGAAAATAATAGGACGGTTTCAGTTTGAACAAGCGGGGGTGATTATTGGGGAGCCGAGATATGGGGCGTATTGATTGGGAAAAGTTAGTGCCTGTAGATTTGTTCAAAAAATTTGTGTACGTATATATTTTAACTATAGTTTAATGCAGTGACAATGTTTCTTTATAAATAATTATATGTCAATCTTCAATATTGCATAACTGATTAAATAATTAACTTAGGAAAAGCTAACACCCGTAATTAAAAAATTAAAAATGATCTTTTAAAAAGCATCAGTATTTAAAATGAAGCTTCCTCTAAACAAAGAGAGATACGACTTAAACAAGAAATATTGCCGTCACGAGTAAAAAACATCACGAGTGAAGTTCGACGCATTTACCAGTGCGTGCACGCAGCGCGGAAGGCATGTAAATGCGGCTGGCTCGTTTCCCTTGCAAACTCACGTAAGCGTTCGAAAGGTGAGGAAGGGTTAAAAGGTGGTTTTCGAAGTGCAGGATGTAACTACTCGTAGTGGGGTCACGGACAGGAAGAAACGGATTTAAAACTGCGAGTCGTAAAGATCGAAGTTAAGGCTCGATATTTTAGTGAAAAGAGTTCGTTTTACGTGAAAAAGATTATCGTGTTCGTAACTAATTTACTTTTGAAAGATAATTTAAAACAAATTTTTAAACTAGTTGTCAATTTTCTTTTTTTAATTATTATTCCATAGTTGAATTAGAAACATTAGTATATGTTGACTAACAAATCAGTTTTCCATGTAGCACATTTATTAAATATGAAGTAGATATAAACGACCATGACTAAAACTATGCAAATTATTTATCTTCTTATTCTGAAGGTTATTCTAAAATTGCCATCATCAGTATAACCCAAAAACAAACGACCAACAGAGCTCGAAAAACCAATAATTTCTACAAATCCTATCCTCCAACTTCTACTTCATCATCCAAACACACATAACAAATTACCAACCCACAATCCACCCAGACCTCCGCCAACGCCGGCAATCCTCGAGAAAAATCTAATCAAAGCCTGCGCAACCTCGCAGCAAAATTCGGGACATAAAAAAAAGAAAAAGAAACAAGACGAACACACCTCCTCCTCTCGTGCAGCTCCGAAGGACATCTAAACCTGCTCCTGCCTTGCCTCATTAAGTACACGTGCACCGCGAATTACCGGGGGGCGTGCGCGCAACTATCGCGAACAAAAGAAAGAAGCTCGAGTCTATACCTGGAGGTGCCTCGAATTACCGCGCAAGCGGCAGACTACGTGGCGAGAATCCAAGAAGCGCGCGCCTCTAAGGCCGCGGGATATTTAAATCGCGCGCGCGAGCGAGCGAACTATCGATTATTCTGTCGATCAGTGGCCTGTTGAAGAGAGGGGGGTGATTTTCAACGAGCGGGATTCTGAGGGGAGTTTAAGTATGAGGTTACCACGTCGAGCTTCTGCTGGGTTGATGGTTAATATTGGTGGACGATTTTTTTCTTTTTTTAGGAAAAGTCGGCTGGAATTATGGCTAATGGGAGTTTGATGTGGTTGCGTTATTTTAAGCTCCGTTAGGTTTGTTTTTAGGAGATGCGGTTTGGGAGAAGGATTTTGCGATGGTGTAGGATTGATGAGATGGTGTTTGATGTAACTTGAAAGAGCGGGGTTCCTTATACTTTTAATAACTGTGATTAAGCTAACGAAAATTTAGAAAAGTAGTACCTTGCGCTAAAAGGAGCATTTTTTCATTATCAAACTAACTGTTTGCAGCCTTCGTTAATACGAAAATAATTATAAACGCTAATAATAGCGTTCGCAAAGAAAATTGCGTGACTAAAAATTTAACAATTTAAAACTACACTATTTAATAATTTCAAACTGTTAAAACAGGATTTTTACGAAAAGGACAAGCAGCTCTCTATAATGAACACAATGTCTTACACAAACCTCACAGATGAGTACCCCCAATTAAATTCCCCATCAAATACAACCGCGATCAATCAAACTTCCCGGACTATAATTGACTTTTCCCATGACATCGTACCCCCGATCTTCCAAAACACACATATCGAATATTTCCCGCATCCTACAAACCAATTGACGCGACCCCCCAACCACAGCCTTCTGCCAACATTGTTTATCTGCCCCTACGATCGGTATCATCGTTTTTCCTTCAACAGCACGCGATCGTCCAAAAAAGGTAATAATGAAAATTCGGAGGCTGTTCCCTCGATTTAGTCAGCTGCTTGTTACGTAAAAATCCGGTTTCATCAGCCGGTCGATATTCGGCGTGGATAGATGAAAGAGGGTAGATTAGACGACAGAGGAGTGGATGAACGAGTAGCCCTGTATATTAATTTTTGGTTGTTGTTGTTGCAGGCACGAAGAAACGAATCGACGACGTGACGGCGCCCAGGACAATTCACGAGATCTCCGACCGAGCACTCAACTGCGGACTCACTCTTCCTGGTAAATTATTTTTTGGCTTTCAATTATTTATAATTATACCTTTTTGTTTCAAGTATGTGTGCTTTTATTAATTGCTAAAAAATCGTTACTTATTTACAAACCATAGCAGATACGTTTAGCCATCGTCAAAGTATACGATGCTTCACTAATTGTCAATTTTTTAGCTAAGTCTCATAAAGATCGACTCAACTAGATTACAACCAAAGACCAACCCACAAAATAAAAATTCCTAACAAAAAACCAACCAAAACAAAACTCCGCACAAGCCAACTCTCCAAATACCTTCTCCAACTCCAACAAAACAAACCATAAACTCCCAACGCAATTATTCCCATCTCAGCCAGCTCACTGCATCCTCTGCCAACAATACTCAGGCACGTAGGCTTCCCCGTAACACCTTCTCACTCTCGCCCAGACACGTCCCATCTCCGGCAGCGATCTCCATTCCTCATCGCTCCGCGCGCTAAAATGTTACATACGCATACAGCTTGCCTCGGATGATTAGGCGCTTTACAGCGCGAGAATCGCGAACCCGTTGCGAGATCGCGATCTGTGCCGTGTATGCGTATACATATAGTCGAGAGGCCAGCTATGTGTTACATAGGCACATGCCGCGGAGTCTTGTACCTTTTTGGATTGTTTACAATGGCGCTTTTGACGAGGTGGGCTGTGAGATGCGAGACGGGCGAATCAGAGGAACGGCGGAATGAATTAACTGTGAATAATTTCGATGTAAGGGTGATGGTAGATCCCGTGTTGATTTCATTCGATATGGATACGCGCGGTGATTTGTATTGAGCGCGATGGTTTGTAACGTTTCTGAAACAAGGCTACATGACTACTCTGAATACACTTGATTCTCAGTCTATTGATTCCAGCTGTGTGAGATTGAAGAAAGTTCAACGTACAAATTAAATAACGCGCACGTGTTGGCGTGAGTAATAAAAAAGGCAGTCGGTTAACGATTAAGCTCCCTTTATTAACGTATAAAATATAGCGCTTAGGACTTTAAGCCGCGATTGTCGGCGTGCGGCGCAAGGATATTTCTTTATGGGCTCATTTCGTGCGGAGGGCGCAATTCGCGCACGCCCAGCTTTATTAACGATTATAATGCTCGGCAGCTGGAGATACTGTATAAACAAGTCAATGCTTAAATTTGCACATAGCTTTTGTGTATGTATAATTAATGAATGCGCGCGTATCTATACGAGCGCATATTTGGTTTACTTTGTAAAAGGAAATTAAAATTGAATTAGCTGTTTGTGATAGTTCACTTTGTTATTAAATTATTATAAAGGAAAAATATATTAAATATTATTTGAATTTAATTTGGTTAATATTGATTTGGGTAAATATTGTACTAAACAAAAATAAGAAATAGACATACCTTCACTAACTAACCCAGATTAACTTACCAAACTCCACAAAACCATTTCCACTCTACGCAAAACTTCCAAAAACCTCTTAGATCAGCTGAAAAAACAAATCCGATCCATCATCTCACCTCGACCTCAACCCCAACTTTTCCAATTTCAGCCTCGAAATCACTTAAACAATCCAACTTAAAAATCCCACCACCATGAATCTTTCAAACTTCGCCTCGACCTACCCTAACCTTCCCTCTATCCCACAGTACATTGACCTTCGCTAAGAAGACGAGAGAGTAGCATGCGGAAGCCGGGGACACGCCCGGTTCGCACGCCCCCACGTACGTATATATACACACTTATACGTCAAGGCGCTTACTCGTCCTCTTCGCGTTTTAAGACGAGCACCTGCGCCAAAGGTTTACGGCGTGTTCCTGCGTGAGCCGGACGGGACATTACGCCGTTTTGAAATATAGGAGGATATTTTTGGATTTTACGGCGCATTGTGCGCGCGAGGTTTATTGTTTCGTTAAAGTCATTGTGTAATATGCGCTATAGGAATTCGAGAGCGCTGATTGATTTTGAGATAAAGTTTGATAGATAGGTCGAGGTTGTTTTATCTGTTTTAAAAAGCAAAAGTTAAACGCGATCCGTTAACTGGATCCTTAATGAAACATAAAATTCTCGCTCACAATGTCTACACGGCTTTCCGTGAAAAACACTTTTTTTCTCCCAGCCGTGTAAACGTCAGATCGTTACGAATGAGCCCCGTAAAAATCCGCTTTACGATCTTTTGTTAATCCCCGGAGCAAGTGAAAATTAAGTAGAACACGCGGCGACGGCGGCAAAAATAGCCCAAGGAAGTTCATCAAAACACAGCGCTCAGGCAAAAATCGAAATCACCTACGGCAATCAACTCGTAAAACTCGCCTCCCCGACACTTTTCATCTCGGCCGTCTCTTTTTGCCGATTTTCCCGCTTATACACACGTAACGATCATCGGCGCATGGGGCGCTTTTTTCTCGCGCGATCTACGGCTTTTTGCGTGCCACACGAAAGGGTTAATAAACGAGAGCGCGCGCGCGTGTAGCTCGGGCCCGTATAACGACACTGTAAATTTTCGCGCCGAGTTTGATTTACGATAGAGCGCGAGAGCAGCGGGCAGCTTCGATATACCGGAGAGGAGAGCACGCAGGAAGCTAGGGAATATTTGGGTTAAATGGAAAGACTGGGAATTAGATGGGGAAAAATGGGGGTTTTGGCTTTTTGCGCGTAGGCGTTCTGAGGTGATGGTGAAGAGGTGGAATGCATTTTAAATGAGTAGGTGTGAGGTTGTTATTATACAATTTTGTATTAGGTCATGTGTCTGGAATTTGAATATGTTGTTGCTTGCATGGGAGATTGAAATTTTTCCTTTACGGGATAATTCACACACAAATTTTAAGTAAGAATCAATTTAAATAATTATAAAAGTATAGTTGCACTTTTTTATGTTGAAAGAAATTAAAATTTTTTTAATTAAAAATTTGATTTATAACTTTATTTACATACTTGCTAACAAAAAGCAAGAAAATTAAATTTATTTATCCGTTCTGAGTGAAAAATCGTGCAAGTAAGAATTTAATTTTTATCATAAATTATAATACACTTTTGTTCGACTTACTTTTACAAACCATAAAACTTTTTTGAATCTTAATAGAAAATTAAATAGCCGTAGCTAGTAAATTTTTCATATTATTTAGCTCTTAATTATGCCCTAGTTAGAATCTTACAAATCTTGAATGAATAATAGGCTTATCGAATTAATTTTACCATATATCTCCCAAATATTTTTCAATCAAATTAAAAGCTCGCAACCTTACTCCCGCACTATATTCCAATCCCCTCCCACAATCAACACAATCACCATCCAAACGGAATAACCCAGAAACCTCGTACCCTTATCAACCTCTCCGCAAAACGAAAATCTCAACCCGCATCCAATAAAAATCGATCGCTTATAAATAAAGCACGGTTTCATTAACTCATACTCCTCGCGGCAGATCAAAAATCTCGCCGCCGCTCGTAATTTTCGATAAAGTCCCGTTTCGCCAGCGCAGAATCCGGCCTCGGCGCGTAATTCAGCCCCCACAAAGCGGCCTCGTACGAGGGCATCCGATAAAGATGTTCGCTCATCCGTTATGCGCCGCGTTTTCCCGGACATTCGTCATATCGCCGCGCTGCTTTGCTGGACTTTTAACGGGAGTCGCGTTTAATGGGCATTTTTCCGCTTTGCCTCGTGGGGGAATCGAGCGTTTACAAAGTGAAGGTTTAATTGCTGAGTGCAGTGGTGGGTGATAAAAATTTTGCGGTTTTCGGATGGGTCGGTGGGAATATGTTGTGAGTTTGATGAGGATGCCAATGCTAATGATGATGGGACTTTGTTGCAGGTTGTAATGTTTGCTGTGTTAACATTGTTTTGCAAATTTTGTTCTAACTTCAAAACGATGTTTTTATCTCAATTGTTAAAATTGCAACAAATATATGTATTGAAAATAAAATCAATGCTTTGAAATAAAAATCAATTCTGTCTGTATTGTAAAAAGATATTGATACAAATTAAGTCATAAAATACATACTCGCTGAATAAAGAGTCGCAAATCACAAAACCCAATACATAATACGATTTTATTGAACCCAAAGATTATAATAAAACCCAGCGTATTTATCAAAAACATTTTTCATTTCCGAAAACCTTGAAATAAATCCGAACCAGACACCTGTATTAATTTCACGACCGTATGTGCATAAGTCCAACACACTTTTGATAAGCCCGTACAAATTTACGTGACACCATTACGAGTCCAACTATTCGCGCTCGCCTCGTCGTTATTCATTAAGAAATTCATGTTAATCCTCCTCAACAAATAGGTACGATTTGTACCATGTAGCAGCGGCTTTCGAAAATTAAAAAAATCAAACCCCTCGAACGTGTAGATTTTTTTCGTCAAGGAGCGATCCTGAATCAATAAACGTCGCTGCTTATGTAAAATCTAACGAGTCTCCCTGCAGATAAGACTTACACCCGCAAGTATTACAAATGTACGCGGAAATTTTGTACGGTTGGGCAGTGTGAAATACAGAGTACGGGGAAAGATTTTTCTTAATGTCAATGTCAGTTGTGAATGCGAAGGTTAATGTGGTGACTAAATAAATTTGATTCTATTGAGAAGATTTAAAGAATCCGTTAGTTACGTAAGCTATTCATTTTATACTTATGTTTATTAAAATACAAAATAATGACATTGACCTTACAAATTTATAACTTTCACATATTAAACATCTTGAAACTATCAAAGACCTATACACTCAATCCATCCTGCAAAACTACTCTCTCAATTTCAGCCAGTAGCGCAACTATCTACCCAAATCACTCCTCAATTTCCACTCGATCCTCGCTCCCTCCAACCAAAACCACTCTCTCAAAAACTAATTACCCCTCGAGCAAACACACAACCTCATCAGTATACTTAAAACCCCATTCGTATTCAATAAATCCATTATCCCGCGAAAACAATTTTCTCGTACACGTGTACCATTTGTGTAAAAGCGGGTTAATGCAGCCGCCTCTCTCTCCTGGCTCTCCGCCTCCTCCTCGTTATCTCTACTCAGTTGGCGAATTCGGCGCTCGCGCGCGTTTAGCCTCTCATTAATCAGCGAGTCCAGCGGAGCCCCGTAATTAGCTCCTCGTAAACGGCGGACTTACGCGGCGCGGCGGGCGGCTTCTTTCTTCTGCCGGGAGAGATGCGATCGGTTAAAGAAAGAGAGAGATGCAATTTATCAATGATTCGCCTCGCCGCTGCCGAGTTGACCTCGGCGCAAGTATGAGACGTTGGCGCGACGTTGCGTGGGGAATGCGATGGCTTGGTCTAGTTTCGATTTTATTTATGTAGATAACATTTTTTTGAAAATCATTCGTAAATTTTTCCGTATTTCAGAAAAAGGAAATCGTTATGACAATTTACGTCTATTTGACAAAAAAAATCACTTTTTAAACATATTTATTATAAATTTATGATATATTATAAAAATTTTACCTAATAATGAAACAAGAAATATTTTTAATTGTGAAGTATGGTAACAACTACGATTGTCTGTGATTAAAATAGACTATTTATAAAAAGTATCAAAATCAATTTTACCAACGTATAAATTGTTTTACATTAATTTTTTGTATTAAACTCTTAACTAAAACTTAAATTCAAACGTCGAATCGATATTTTATAGAATGGTACCTTCTACCTACAATAAAGTCCATTGTGATTGACCGGTTTTTGCGGGTTCTTTGTGGATATTCTTGGCGATTGTTAGGGAGCGCAGTCGCCGAGGGATCATCGGAATGACCTTGCGTATATGGAAAGGAATTTAAAAAATGGTGGTTTATGACTCGTAAATACTGACAATTGGAAGCAGAAAACATATATCGCTTCGTTTCTTTATAATTACTTTTATCTCGTGACATGTTTATGATTTGTAGTATTAAAAGGTTGTCTTGACGTTGTAAATTCTGTAGATAAATAAAGCTGCAGCCCAAGCGCGTTCCTTTAGACTTTCGATAAATAATAGTACGAATAAGATTATTTATAGTAGCGTTATTCAAAATTGATATTGTCTAACTTGGCAAAGTACCATAATTTTACTCCTTTTTTCACGCGCGAAGCCTTCAAACGCGTCGTATTCGCGTTTTCTCTTATTTTTCGAGAAACAAGTACTCAAAAAGTATTACAAAGGCTTCGAACAAAAATGAGAACAACGCACTGGGGTACGAACTTCACTTTACGACCGAGGCCTTTTATTCTCGTACTCAAAAAACAATTCTGGCTTCGCGCGCGTTGCGATACTATTTTAATGAGACGAAGTAATTTATGTGCGTTTAAGCTTTTTCGTCTGGGCGATAAAAACGCTGAAAACAATGATTCTCCCGGACGGATTGATTAATTGAAAATATGCCTTTTTAACAGTCCTCTTTCTCATCGCTAATAAATCCATTGGCGCGAAGAGGACGACGCTTTGGCGCGCGTGGAAACGCTTAGCTCGCGCGGAATTACGACGACGCGTTTTTAATGTTTCGTAAATCATCGATGATTCTAGCTCTGGACCGAGCGATTCGCGGCGTATATGCAATTATCATATAAAAGCTTAATGCGCCTCGTAAACTGAAATTCATTCTCGTAAATTTCGAGGATTCCTCGTCGTCTATTCCTTCGAGAAAAAATACGCCTTGATCCTACCAGAGAAGTAGAAGTAGAAAAGCAAAAATTCCCTAATGTTATTGTCAACCTTTCAAAGCCTCGCAATTAAACTCTCTAAAAATGCAATTTACACACAGCCATTCCCATTAAAGAAAAAAGTTCGTGTACACCAACCCGCGCAATTGTCTCTTATTAATTTCCCTCCAACGATCCGCAAAAAAAAGCTTGCTTTAAGTCGCCCCAGCTTTAATGGCCACTGACGATCGTATAGCCCTACGACGCGTGGGCAGCTCGCATGGCTCGTGAGAAAAGTGTCAATGGGTTACGAGTGCGCTAATCGCCGCAGTGCCTGGGCTTAAAGACGTTACCGGACGACTAGCTTATACGAGCTAGGAGGTAGGCTGGTTTGATGGCTGCGGTTCGCTGAGCTCGCGCGCGCATCGGGGTTTTAAGTCGCCGGTGATTTGTAATGGATGGAATTTTTCGCGCGTACGTCTGGATCGTAACTTTTTCCTCGATTTAAGTATGTAAATTATGTGGTAAGGTCTTGTGAATTATAATTTATCGATCCGATGGGGAGTTTGTAATTTTTTTTTTGCGGTTGAAGTAATAGTTCAGGAATTTGCTTGGAAAGAGTTGGAGACGTAAAAGGTGTTGTATTCAATAATCTTGAAAAAATATCGTTATTAAACTTTCGTTTGTAAGGATACTTTATGATATTATACCGGCCCGACTTGCTTCAGGAGCTTCTGTTTTAAACACATTGTTAATCTTTTAATAAATAAAATTTTAATTTATAATTTATAAAATTTTTAATTAAACACCAGCATAAACACATTTTACACCGCCGTTAAAGAGTACAATACAAGCCAGAAGCTTTCGTTGCCCTGAATTCCCTTTTCCTACAGGAAATCCACCAAATAAATTTCGCGAACATAGTTTATATGCTCGGTAGAAAGTTACCTTTGTGTCCGCTGAAAATTAAGTAAATTTCGGCGATGCACAAATTTTTTAACGAAGCTCTCCCGCTGATTGGAGATAAAAATTAACATCACTATAAAAAGAACCTTAAATTTAGCTTTCAGCCCGCGTTTCTCTTATTATTTAAATTCGAAATGAAGTGCGCAACGTGTGACGTTATTTTGGCGCGGACAATACTAATGAGGACTATACGTAAATGCAAAGCAGCGGAGGAAATCGGGAGAGAACGAGAAGAAAAGAGAAAAATGTACGGCAGCAAAACGAAAGTGCAGACAAGGAAGCGTTGGCTTCTGCCTTTTTTGTGCGGGGGAAGTGGAACAATATATAATGCGTTTGGAGATAAGGAGAAAGTGAAGAGGATAACGAAACAAAAATAAGGAGGTAGTATCGAGGGAAGGAAAACAAAAGCGAAGAAGAAGCGAGAGTTTTTGTAAAGGATAAGGTTTTAGAGGCATTTGGAAACTTGTTCATTGACGTGTTTGTGATTTTATTGTACTTAATTTAATGATAATGGGAATAGTTAAATAGGAAAAAGTTAATATTGATCGTGCATAATAATACTAAACTACTCGTAATCTTAAATATTTTTTATTACTTGCAGATTTCAAATAAGCCACGATTAGCTCTAACTTATGCAAGTAATATGCCTTTTATCAATTCACTTATAAATTTTTAATATTGCAAGAAAATAAATTAATTGCGCTAAAGTATCGTGCTGATAAGTTATTGGTAATTAGTATTGATTTTCAAAATTTAAGTAAGATAAAACGGCGCGTAAACATGAAAAGCTCATTAAGTTTCTACAAAACGTTTCTCAGCTCAAAACAAAAACAGCTTCGCAAGCCTATACAGTTAACTTAAAACAGGAAACAACCTATCGAAAAATCCATAAAAACATCACACCAATAAAGCCGAGAAATATCGCCGCAGCTTTAAAAAAAAGCCCTCATACCACCAGTCCAAATCAAACGAAAGCCAGTCGCCGAAATCTCACTCGGAATCACAAAACCTAAAAACGAGAAATCCAAGAGCCAAAAAGCACTCGGCTACCTTGCGCTAATGCGCCAAGTGGAAAAAGTCACGATAGCGCGAGACCAGCTTATAAATGCCGGTGAGAAAAGGAGCGCGCGAGCGGAGAAACCGAATCAAGCGGCTGCTCTATATTAAAGCCGATGTAACTCGCGGCGCAGCGCTCGCAGATAAAGAAAGAGAAAGTGACAAGAGCAGAGCGCGGAGAAAGAGAAAACGCGCGCTCTTGATAAGGGCGTGAGGTGAGGAAAGTGTTTTTCGGAGTGGTGAGAGGTAAGGTGGAGGTGGTTTTGTTGTGAGTTTGGAGGATGGGTTGAGAGGGGTTGGGTGGGTTTGATTTTGTGGATTTGGGGTTTTTTGTATTGCTGAAGGTTATAGGGGGAAGGGTAGAGTAAACATAAACATTGAATATCTTCGAATTTTAAATTGTTTATGCAATATTGGGAAAGACAACTTGATGAAAGATGAATATATATGAATTTAAGTCATGGAAAAAATATTGACTGATACTGAGTATCAAACTTGTTGATTATAGAAATTTTGTTATTTAACTACAAGATATATGCCGTGTCTTTCTTTATTTCTTTTTTTAATAAAATTACATTAATAAACTCTTAAAAAAATATTTTTTTCAAATCTATATGTATAAAAAACAGAAATTAAATAAAAAATACTTTTAATTTCACAAATAAAACGTCTAACTCAAAACAAAACCCATTCAACAGCAAGAGACACACCCGCAACAATACAAATAAAACATCTCCCCCTCCAACGGTCTCTCCGTCATTCCCAGCAGCGAAAAATCCGCTCTTACATCAGCGCATTACCCGTTCGGCAAAAAAGTCGAAAACAAGCGCCGCGCCAGCCGAGATTTCTTTTCCGCGCTTGCAAACCTCGTAAAGGCGCTCCTTTGTGTCGCCGTCCGTTGTCGTGAGCTCCGCGCGCCCCATTGTACCGCTGCCCAGCTAATTAATATCTCACGTTTGTAACGGCGAATCTCTTAGGAGGTGGCCGCGGAGCTCGCAAAATTTCGCAGTTTTATGGACTGTAAATCATCGGTGTAACGTGTGTTTAGGGGAGGGAGGCGCGCGCGCCTGCGCATTGAGATATTTTGTCCCCTTCCGGGGTCACGTGCCCCGTCAGATGCGCGAGCGCCAGGTTTTATGCCCTCGTGCGGTGCGAGGGAGTTTTTCCTAGCTGGGAGAGTGGAGCTGGACGGTTTTAAGGCTTCTAATTTTAATACGTCGTAAATTATTGGATAACTGTAGATGGCCGGCTTTATTCGGTTCGATTCGAGGTGGTGGCTTAGAGAGGGCTGAGCCGATGAGCTAATGGAAATTTGGTTTGGTAATTAAAATGTTGATTGGCGCGAGTAAATACGGCAATGATACTTATGGTAATTTAATAACAACTTTTTTTGAGGGTTGATAAGAATAAAGTAGTACAAAAGTATTATGTATGTATATCAATATCAAATTTACTATAAAGAAGTAAAAAATAGTATTAGAATCAGCCAACCGGAAAACTCCAGCACCATCTACATCTTGACCAGCTATCCTCGTCTTATCCTCTTATCCCGTAAAAAACCCGCACCTTACAGTGAGTTCGCTTCAACTAGTCGGAAGTTCCGCACACAAGTTCAATAGGTCAGCAGGCGCTCACACACACACGCACGCAGATACATTAATGCATACAGACGCATACACAGTACCAACCAGCTGATGCTCATAGCAAGAAGGTGAAAGATATTCGGGGTTAATCGAGGTGCCGGCCTTTTTGCCGGATTACGCGCGCCGCTCGGCGCAAGTTTACTTTCCCGGCTGCTTCTCAAGCGTAATTGAGATACGTCCGTGCGCGCAAAGAAGGCACCGTTCACCTTTTTTCGACGGCCACGGGGTGTGAGCCTATAGAGCTTATCGCTGCGGCTATGTTTTCGCCGTTAATTTCGCGCCCGATGCAAATAAAATGTAATTTAGTTGTGCGGCGCGCGCGCTTGCGATTCATAAATTACCAGCCGCGCGCGGGCCTGATGTTTATATCGTGAATCAAGGTGAAGAACGAGCCGGGTATTAGAAGGAAGTTATTACGGGATTTTTAGTGGATTAGAATCGAAGTTCGGCGTGAAGATTAGAGAGGCCGTGAAGTGAGAGATAAATCATGATAAATATGTTTTTTTTTCGCTTCTCGTTATCCTGAAACAATTTTTCTCGAGGGCGCAAACTTATTGTAGCGACGTGTAATTCACAAAGTGCAGTTTCCACGCGTCAAAAATAGTTCTTCCAACCTTTTACGACCCGCAAAACTAACGGTATATCAAAACGATACAGCGTTTAATTATCGCGATCGCCCGTCTAACCCGCGATTCCAGCTGCTCGCTAAATTAAAATCAAATCACTACGAATCAGCATTACCTTCCACCGGCTGGAATCCCCACCTCCTCAAGGCCATCGTGAATCGCCAATCCAATCACCCAAAAGCTAACTGTATCTCCCGCTATTAAGATTCAAAACTTCCAAGACAAAGTCATAACTGTACATGTCCCCATTGTTACAATCATCCAGCCTGCGTCGTCTTATCTCGCGGGTCAAGACAGCCGAGCTTGCGCAATGGAGCGCGTTTCTATATCAGGGCTTATTGTCCCGATGTCGTGACAAATTGCGCACGTGGATTATGAGCTGTGCGATTGTCATCGGAGCTGATCGTGTCGCGAAGAATGCGAGGCGATTGCTGGATCATGGAGTTTTATTTTTGTTGGATTTTTTTGTTTAATGTTTGATTTGGATTATTGAGTGTTGTTGAAATCGATGCTGGTTTGTCCTTGAGTGATGCAGTGGGTTGTAAGGCAGTTGTGTCTGTTGGTTGTAAAATTATTTTAAATATATAAAGTGATGGATGACATTCCAATGGAGTGATACGATTGTTTAAAACTAAAACTATCGCAATGTGAGATTTTGCTTTAATTAGTATTAATCCTACATTGCAGTGTTTAATTAAAGACTTTTATTTTTTCAAGAAGGATATCTTTGAAAAAAATCAACATTCCCAGCTTAAAAAGGGAACTAGAAAAAATACTTTCTAAAGATAAGGATCCGCTTGTCCTTGCAATCCCGCGCAAAAAGAAATTAGCTGCAAGTCAGTTCAGACAGAATGATAGCATTAGTTTATTTAATGAATTTAATGTTAATACCCGCAAATAGATGAAATCGTATCTAACGAAGGAATCAAAAAACGCTAATTGATGAAGCACGCCGGCAAAGTAGCTCACTTTCGCCTGCGCGCAGGTGTTGCAAAAATACCAGAATTTCCCGTATGTATACGATCTTTAACCCGATCCTTAATCACATTACCAGCTTTGCAAAGCGTCGCGTATAATAAGGAAACGCGGCTAATCAAAATCAAAATATTAAATCGGCGTAACTAATATAAATGGAAATTAAAACCGGAATACCTAGCCCTCGCTTAAAAGGCGACACTATCTTAATTGCCACGACACTTTACTACTTCTTTTAACATTCTCTAAGACTCTAATATCCTCGATTAACGCTTCCACCTCCGCCATAACCATCCACTCCATATTAGTCGATTACCCACCCCCTAAAAATCCACCTCACTATCAAAACTAAAAAAAAATCTTCATCCATGCGACACCTCGCATGCTAAATCTCTAGCTCCTCAATCCTTGCGCCCCGGAGGGAGGCTAGCCTTTAATCGCATAACTCATTCCTCTGTATACGCGCCACATATTATCCAGGCAATTACAGAGCCGCGGCGCGATGCGATAATGCATTCCCGGCTGCGCTCGCGCATATATAATTGCAACTATCTAGCGCAGAATTTCTCGATTATCGCTCGGGCCGAGATAGCGGCTCGATTGTGACCTTTTTTATCGCGTGGCTTTTTAGAAGGGGAGGGAGAGATTTGCATGCGTGCGTATATAGTGTGTAAGGGTATGATCTTGTGGAGATCGGCTTTGCTGGTGTCTTTTTTAATTATTTTCTTTTTTCGTTGAGATAGCGATCGATTTTGTAATAAATTAGCGGTGTGATTAATTTATTGGCTGGCGCGAGAGCCTCCCGGATTCTTGTCCCGCTTCATTAGCGTAAAATTAGTCGATTATGGAGAGCAGGCCGAGAGGGTTAAGGCGCGTATTTGCGAGGATTGATTTTCGATGCAAAGTGGAAAATTAAATGATTGTGGGCAAATTACTCAATCTTCGTATAAAGTCCGCAGTGACGGGAATTATTTTAATGCCCACGGAATCGGCTATCGGAAAAGTATCTTGATTTATCTGCGGTATAATTAGCTAGCTCTACTTATTGGCTTATTTAAATCTTGCGCGATGATCGAGCTTTCACTGGGGAATTTATGGGGCTTGATTGTAATCGCTATTCGTGAGATACAATGTTTAAGAGGTACTTTGATAATTATTGACGTATTTTTCGCGTTCGATTTGTTTATTTACCCATAAAGCAAAACAAAGCAACGTTTTGACGGTATGATCACGCTGAGAGGATTATGGGCAGCGATAGCAGGTGGTCGTATACGGCGACGTATTATGATAACGATGAGGATGATGGAAAGCTATCATTCTGATGATCATGATGATGACCGCTATCATGATAAGCATACGAGCTGGGTCTCTTGCAATAACGGAGCGTATCTGCATACTTATGATTTAATACTAATAATCTTAAAATGCCCTGTAATATATTGAATCAATACAGATATCTTATTTGTGAAAAATCAAAATTTATCAAAAACCCAATTGTTTAATTTCAAATCAAAAGCACACATACTCCTGCAAACTGAACAATTACCCATCAATCTAATTATAACTTATTCATCTTTTTACAGGTTACACAGACACAGCAGGCCGGCCGGTCCTGGAATTCGACGGCGGCTCGACGCGCCGCGACGTCGTCTCGTCCCGGGAAATGGCCTCGCTGCTTCTCTACCTCGCCCGTCTGCCAAGGTGAGTCTTATACACCTTCCCCTAGAAACATCCTCCGATGCCTCGGAGCGCGCAACGTGGAAACCAGCGCCGCCTTTAAGGATGTGTCGCGCGGTCGGCTGGGCACAGCTGGCGCAGGGCACCTGATTCTAGTGATTAGGGTAAAGAGACGGTTGCGCTGGTTCAGAGGGTTTTCCTGCGCTCGGTGGAAAATAATAGAGCGCGTTTGGGTGTGAATTTCCTTTTTGTTTTGTGTGGTTTGCAATGGGAGTTTGTTGGTTGGATGTTGATAGAGAATATTTTTATTACTGCAGTGACCGGTGATTAATTCGTTGATTAATTTACGGCACGAACGATTTAATTTATAAAGTACGACTTAATTAAGGAGGGTCTAGAGTTACATTGGCTCCGTAGAGCGCGGCGTAATTTATTTCTATTCAGAAAATATTTTTCCAACCTTCCATCAATGTCATTGTTCATAAGTAACTTTAATTGAACCGCAAATTAATTGTTCGCACGCCGAAACAATGCAATTCTCACGTTTACCTACAACTTACACATACCCGGAACGCAGACAAGCGGGCCGCTTTTAATTTATTCATAAATAACAGGTGTGTTTAAACGAAAAAAAAAGAAACAATTGCACGCGTTTTCCATACGCGTCGATAATTCACACTCGCTCGGTTATCGATTATAGAAAATAACTCTCAGCCCCGCACTGTTTAAGCCGCTAAAAATCCCCTTAAAGTATATACGTTTCCGAAGGCGCGTACGAACTTATATAGCCGGCGCGAAAGAAAACGCGTGCGCGCAATTTATTTACGATGCGGAATATAACTGTCAGAAGGCTCGCGCGAACGCGAGGGCAGGCGAAATTGTTTTTAAACAATTTTAATTGAGGCGCAAATTAATTAGCAAAATAAAGCAATCGAGCGCCCGTATTATAGTGCGGGAGAGAGCCGGCCGAGCGAGAGGCAGAGAAATACAGATGAAGTAACGCAGTTCTTATTTATACCTCTGGAAACTTAATGTTTTCCAAGGGCGTTAGTCTCGCGCCGGCTCGAATTGTGTATAAATTCGTTTAATTGAAATATAAATTAGAATGTAACTGCGCGTTTTTATTCACACTGTTGGATTTTTTTTAGCGCCGATTGCGTTAATACGGCACGGGTGTTTATGCCTTTTATAAGATCGGTAAATTGCGGGTTTCAATGTTGCTTTAATGTCGGTGTGGATAATAACGTTGGTGGTAACGGGCAATTCTGACTGAAAAATTCGTGTCTCGAGATACATAAAATCTGAGAAACTGGTTATACTACGAATTGGCATTCTCACATCCGCTGTGGTCTAGTGACACTCGACACTATTGGAATTCGCAATAACCAGTGCCATTTATTTCGTCAAACAATCGAGTTTAAAATCTTTCACAACTCAATTCCGTATTCCTTCCACCATTCCTTCAGCTTCCCCTCAAACCCCGCCCCAAAGTTACACCCTTCTACAACCCATCTCCAAAAAACAGCAACCTCATCCCATCACTAAATACTTTCGCACCAACACACTCACACAAACCTTTCTCCCGCAGCTTAGATAAATTACCCTCCCCCACTCCCTCCTCCCTATCTATACATCCCTATCTGGCAGCATCTGTGGGTTTGACCGTGGCCGTGCTCTCTCGGTCTCGCTGCACATATCGGCCCGTATCGTTCATCGCGCGAGTTTATGGTCACCCGCTCACGACTCGCGCAAGTAGCTCGCTGGAGAGCCGGCCCGCGATTTTCCCAGGCGCGACTTTCTTTTCTCGCCCTCTCCTCCGCTCTCGCGCGAGCCGCGCGCTAACGGATATTTATGCTCTTTCCCCCGCCACCCTGTTTCGGATAGATGGTGAGCTGGATTTTTCCCAGGATGGGGATAGTTACGGTGTGGTGAAGAGGATTGGATGGGTATGGATAGGAGGTTGGAGATGAGAGAGGAGAGATTCGTTTTCGTTTGTGGGCTTTCGGTTTCGGTTTTGCGCGGGGTTTGGTGATTTTGTTGGGGTGATGGTTTTGTTATCGCTTTAACTGGCACTGAGATGACAGGTGGAGAAATTCGTAATAGTTTATAAAGTTTAGCGAAAGATCGATTAGCTAAGTCTAATACCATTTGGAAGAGTCATAAGAAAATCGGAGAACTTAAATTAAAAATTTTCTGATTATGAATTTAATTAATCGTAAATTATTCTAAGCACCACTAACGAGCTACAGATAAATCTAAACCACATAACTAATCCAGTCATATAATTACATAACCCTCCCATAAAACTCCATCCACTCACTTTCACCACCCCAAAAAACACCTCGCAACACATCAGATCCCCATCTCCACCTCACCAATCCACTCGCTCAACTGACCACCCCAAAAAAACCTGCCGCGCGACAAAACAGGAAGCTCGCATCTCAACCCTCGCTCCCGCAAAAAGTAGCCTTTATAATACTTCATCCCCGCGAGCGCAGCGAGTTTATTAACTTTCGCGCGCACGTGAGGAAGAGGAGCAACAGCGGCGGCCTGTGAAATTAGCATCCGCATTGCGCAACTCTCTCGTATATACGCGCGCACGCTACTCCCCGTGGCTTAAATTATGCATCGAGGAGCGCAACGCGCGGGCACAAAGATATCCCTGCGCTTGCGCTGTATGCACGCACGCATAAAGGCCGCAGCTCTCTTTAATAGAGACATCGGGGCCCGTGTTTACGAGGCGCTCTTTACAATTTCACCGAGAGTGCAGTGTATGTATGCGTGTGTGTATGAGTGTGAGTACGTATCGAGGGCTCGAAAAATTTATGTTTCTGTTTTCGAGGAGGTTGCGTGCAGGAGGCTGAAGGTGGAATGCGGAGCGGGAAATTTTATCGGTTTGAAAGAGCTGTTTATGCGTCGCGTGCGCGCTTAGATTTTAGGATTGGGTCAGGGAGGTGGGTTGTGCGTCATTGAAAGGAACAGAAAACAGGGAAGGATTTGCTGGGTTTGTTGGGCTTATGGAAACGGAATTGCTATATTTGCAGATTGTGTAAGATGTAATTCTGGAAGATGTATTGAGTGCTGATTGGTTTATGTGTGCGTAAAATGAAAAGTCGATTGCGTGAAAGTCAATACTTCTACGGTAATTAAAGTTTCACTTCTCGTATTTACCGTATGCTATTATAGAAAATCATAATATACTCAATTTCCGCTCGCCAGAACTGTATATTTCAAATCTCCAAAAACCCCGCGCATTAATCAAACACAAAAACAGCACGCCTGCAATCACACATCCTCAACTAATAAAATTAAACGCGCATTTCTGCACCTCACCACTCTCCATTCCATAATCCCACAGAACCCACCGTTCAAAAAATTCCGAAAAACGTCAAAACTCGCAAAAAATCCTCGACAAAACGCAGAAAGGAGAAAGCTAGGCGCGTCCGCGCGGATAATTATTCCTGCATGCGCCGGGATGCGCGCGTTTTACGAGCCCGCGCATAACGAGAAATCGCTCGCACGCGCGCCTTTGAAATATGACATTCGGCGACTTAAACGGCCCCTCGTTACTTGGCCGCGCGATTTACGAGCCGGCGGCGGCGGCGGCAAGCGCGATCTTAATGAATTTTAATTCACAAAAATTCGCGCCCGAGCCTGCAGCGCTGGTGAGAAGAAGAGTTTCGAGGAGTTATGGGGTTTTTAGTTGGAGGGGGACTCGCTGATTTTGCTGAGGTTTTTGTCAGGGCTGCGTGTCGCAGGTGGGATTGGTTTTGTTGTGGGTTGGGGTGGGTGCGCGGTGATGAAGGAAAATGAAGGATTTATTCGGGAGGAATGTTTGGAATGTGTTTGTGATGAGAATTTGAATTTGTGTTATTCGTGTTGGAGTAGAAATCCTTTCTAAGAGCTAAGCCTACTTTCATACGTAAATTTGTCGTTTTTATATATATATATTAATAGGCTTAAAAGTATTTTTGCAATTATAAATTTTATTGTTAAAAAATCAAAGAAATTTAAAACTAAAATACTATCAAGTTTCAAGCATTACCGTAAGTTCCGTACATTATATCCACCTAAAAAAATAAACTAGAAACCTTTCCTTTCCACAAGTAAAAAAGAAACCCACTCATTCCCAATGCAACATCCTCTCCTCTAACCCGTATATATCCCTAACAATCCATCGACAGAAAGCCCCGACAACACTCCAACCATTCTAATTTCCCGAGCCGCGCATATCTCCGATAATTTACGAACTTCCCATCGCGGCGACGTTATACGACCGAAAAGACCGCTCAATAATAAAGCCCGAACTCACCGGGGCTCCAATCAGGCTTATATATATACATAAACATATACGCGCCTCGGAAAAGTCGCTGACAGATAGGCAACCAATAAAAGCCAGGCGGCCGGCGTGTATATATGCATCGCGGCGAAAGTCACCGGCGACCAATAAATCTCGCGTCGTTTAGCCGCACATCTCGGCTTGCCCAGGACAAAACGCCGTTTCGTTAATTGGCCCGAGGTGGCGCGTACGCCAGCGCCCAGGAAACGCGCTGCTAGACCGGCTTTCTAACTTAATTATCATTTTCACGGTCATGCAAATATGAGAGTGGTGAATGGGTATTATTTGTGAGGGTACGAAATTACAGTAGTCGCGTAGGATGACGGACGAGGAGAGCCGTGAAAGCACACGAGCCTTCGGGGGGTTGTGGGGACGGAGTTAATCATTGTTTGGGAGGTTTTTTGTGCGGGGATTGGCTGAGGTGATGGTTGGCTTTGAGGTGTGTGGATTGGTGAGATTTCTGGTGTTTGGTTGGTTTTAAGATTTAATTTTTATTAGGATACTGAGAAATAAGTCTGTTTTATTTTTAATAGATAGGTATTAGTATAAAAATATATTAGATTCTAGAATTTTTGAATTTGTACCTCATAATGCATGTATAATTGACTGTATTCATATAGGACTAGGATTTTAATATAAAGAAGATTATTGATAGTGGTTATGATGCACAACACATTAGTTGCTGATTATATTTCGTAAAAGCAATTTTGTTAATCTAGAACTCTGTTTAATCATTGTCAAAGAAAGATAAAAATGTACAGCCATTTATACGCTGAAAATCTTTTTGCGTAAAATAATGTTCCAAGAATACATTGTTTCTTTGTTAAAGATTAATGCATTTAGTCAGATCTAATTGAAACAAACCGTATACGGTATAAGTATAATATACTTTACCTACACGAAAAATAAATTTTTAATAAAATATTTTCAGTACTACACTTCCTTACAAACGTAAATGGAAATAAAAAAAAATCTACACATTCCAAACGAAATTCCAATAATCAGCTTTATTTATGCACAACACCAATCTTCATCATTTCTCGACGGGGCCACATTCGAGGCTCGCCGGGGCGCACTTCACCGGACACCTAAAGCCCAGCAAAAGCGCGTTTCGCGCGCGATTGAGGCTTTCCAAGTCGACGCACATTCGCGGGCGGATTAATGATCTCGAAAAACCTGTATATGCACGCGCCGTGCGGGCAATCGCTTCTGATTCCTAGTAACGCGACCCAGGAGAAATTTGACTTACGCCGGACACGCGCCTGATACCGGGATTTATGGCCTTTTTCGCGCTCGCGCGCCGTTCTTTTCAAATTATAATTGAGCCTGTCAGCTGAAAAATTCGACTTTTGAAATCCGTTGGCTAGATAACTTAGACATTGTCATTTCGTTGTATTTCTTTCGTCGGTCAGCAGCTCGAAGTGTTGAGATCCGTCTAATTTAAAAGTGGAGTTTTAAACTTTCACTGCGGAGGGGTGTCCCAACTTTCCACACTGCATCACGCCGAGATATATACTTAGTCTAAATAAATGGCTTTGTGGCCCTGGATCGTGTTAATCCAATTCATAATTTACGAGCTTCGAAAATTTCGTAGCACCGCTGGCTGGTGAGGTTAAAAATAAAGACGGTTCGACGGGCTATTTTACCAAGATATCGACGGTGTACAATATTTATTACGTAATTTTTATGTTTAGATGCATTTCTGAATTAAAGAAATGAAATGTTGATGCAAAAGATAATTTTTTGGATTACGATCTTCAAGCTTTAATGCAATCAGTTTCCAGCAAACTTTCATCTTTTCCGTGCTTCTAGTTTCTCGCAGCCGCTTTTGGTACGCTAATAACGTTAGGATAAAGGCCTGCATTATCCCCGGTTATTAATTCAGACCATTATTCCTGAAACCACTAATCCACATCAGCAATTCACCTCTCGCAGCTAAACTCATCAACAACGATCCTCTACAAGATAGACACACCCAGCTCCATTATTCAACGCCATCTTTTGTCCACCGTCACCACCACCCAACGCCATCTCTCCACTCTTCAAAATTCATAAAAATCCTTCACACTCAACCGTCAATCCAGCAAACCCCGTAATATTCCTAAAACTCGCGCACCCAACCTCTAATCCACTGATGGAAGCTCATCAACCGATCACCGTTCACTTTTCGCTCTCCTTCCTTCAATTTTTCCAAACCCACCGGACTTCGACCCCGCAAACTTTCCCCACCTTAAACCCACCTCTGAACATAATAAATCCCACACGCAGCCAAGTATCCCATACACTCATAAATTAAAATTCGCGAAAATCCAGCGGCCTCGGCGCGTTATTAATAACCTCGCGGAGAGAATGCGACGACGCAGGTTCACGCAGCAAGCGTATCGTATATCACATCGCACGCGCAGATACATCCCGATAAAATCAGAGGGAGAGAGAGCCAGAGCAGCCGATGATCCAGTTGTGCACCTGACCGCGTTTCTGCATGCTTGCATGAGTTACGGCCGCGCATCAATATTCTCTTCTCTTCTTCAGAGCCGGCGCGCGTACGTGGGCCGCTCATTGTTTAGCCTCTCGTAAAGAGAGCCGAGCTCGGCTCCCAATTATTTCGTGATTCTTGAGCGGAGGGGATTTTTTTGGTTGGTTTTAGCGAGCGGCAGGTTTTGTCTGACGAGTGCGTTTTTCTTTGGCTGCGGATTTTTTTTTTCTTTTAGGGTGGTTTGTTGGTTTTTTTTTGGTATGGGGAAGGTGGTTTGGTGGTTCTGCATTGGGCGTAAATATCTATATTTTACAGGTAGAGGGAAGGAGGCTTTTGTGTATTGGAAAGTATTTGTTCGCAAAAATTTTATGAGGGAGGTCACTGACCACCTTTTTTATGGAAAGATTGATTTTTGTTATTTTACTTAGTGATTATATTTTATACACTTAGTGTGCGTCAATACTACATCTTTTATATTTAGATAAAGTGTCTATTGAAACTAGCAAAACTAGCAAAAATCAAGACCTATTAAATCAGGCATATACAAACTGTACCCACATAAAACGCAACTGCCTTTAGTTAATTTGATGGATGAAAAGGCATTTCCTTCATCGCATACACAGCACATCCCTATTGTACTTCAACCTATTTACCTATTTCATATTTTTTCTTCTCGCCAAACACCCACACTCTCAATAAACATAAACAATAAAAAGCACCTCTTCGCATTACACCAAATAAATTGTAATTTCCTGAATATTAATCAAACCTAAACTCACCGCAAACACAATCCCCAATACCATCAAGCCAAATCGATCAACCTCCTCCCGCCAAAACAGCCGTACCTAATTAAAACAACAAAAACGTAAAGTACAGAAAGTAAAACCTGACCTTCAACGCTTTCAAAACTCGCACAGCCATCTCTCCTTTCGCTCCCTCGAAGCCAGCTCGTCAGCATGCACATCCCGAGCCGTACATCACGCGCACGTTTCAAAACACAGCAAGAGAACGAAGAAAGACCAAAAGCATCTCGTCAGCGACTTGGGAAATCCTTCCGAGCTGCCGCAGCTGGATATGTTTACGGCGGCCACGTGGGCGTCGCTCGCCGGCGTTTTCTCACGGGGCTCCCTATCAGGGGCACGTATACAGCCCCGCTTGGCAATCATCTCTCTCACGCAAAATTGACTTATTCCTTTGCCGCGCGCCGCGAGAAAGCGATGCGCTCGCGCGCGTCTCTCGTTAGAGAGGCGCGTGCGCCCTCCTTATGATCTGGCTAGATGGAGAATCGAGAGTGGATATGAGGTTTTCGCTGCTTTGGCTCTGACCTTGCGGCTTGGCCAGAAGTGGGTGAACTAAGCTGGATGGGAGAGTGATGGATATATGTGCAGCGAGTGTGGGCTTTATTGATGGTTATGATTCGATTGAAAATTAGTGCTGCGTATTGATGCTGGGTTTTGGAGTTTGGGATAGTCAGGGGGCTTGTTTGGGAAATGCGAGCTGGGTTTTTTTGAACTAGTTTGTGATTGATGGTCGATCGTAAATTCTGATTTTAATGTGCTTTGGTTTTTTTTTTATTGTGAGGTTTCTGTGGGGTTTCGCGGATAATCGGTTGTAAGGTTGGTTTGTAATACGGGTTTAGCGAGCTTTTATGTAGAGCATTTACAAGTCTATAAATTACGTATTGTAGTAATATTCAGATTTTACGATTCCGAGTTCATAAATAGACCATTATTGCACAGTCCATAACTGCACACGAATAAAGAGATATTTTTCTCAATCCAACAACCCATAAAATTATCAAGTTCCGTGTCACACCACAACCAAAAACTCCAAAAATCACCTAATTCCACTAATTCTCCCTCATCCACATCTCAATTTCCCATCATCCTCGCGCTCTCAGGCCGCGATCTCCTCGTCATTAAATCACAATAAACCAGCAGCCCCAATAAATTAGCGCCTGGAAGACGAGTCGCTCTTCGCTTCCTATTTTTCTCCCTCTCCAGCTCTTCTCACCCGCATATAAATCCTTCCTCGTACTCGACTTTCCTAATATAGGCCGCGCGAGATCGTTTCTCGCTGCGCGGCGCCTCATCTTGATCGGGAGGAATACGCGCACGTATAGCTGCGCTTGCGACAGAGTGACGCGCGCATGGGATTAACACACACAATTAGCGGATCCACGCTGATGGATGCTACTGATTCGATGAGTCAGTTGAGCGTACCGTAGTTTTCTGGTGCTTTTTCCTGGTTGGTGGCTGGATTGTACGTGGAATTGTGGAGATCGGTGGGTTTATGTAACTGAGTTGGGCTATTTTTAAGGGAGGAATTTGTATTAGTTGGTCAAACGGTTATTTCGCGTTGCGATGCGGAGATTTGGCATTCTTTGAACTGGCTGCGGAGCGTAAATCATGGCTGACTTTATTGTCATTTAATGAAGATGTAACTGAGGGATTGAGATGTTAGAGTAGGAGCTGACTGATTGTAATTCGCGGTGGATGTATTTTGTGAACCGTGGCGTGATTTATTGTCTGTTAACGTTTTTAGACTGTGTGCATGCAACGTTGATGTAATACAATTCGATGAAATTCAATTAAGTGGAGAATAAGATCATTATATTATCTTTTTTGAAGATTTTTATCTGCAAAAAATTTAAAATTTAGTTTGTAGAGTAAAAATTTAAATTTGAAAACATTTTTTTTCTATAAATACGCACCAATAGATATAAAACCTAACAAAATCAAATTGTTTACATATTTAATAAGAGTTTGATATTCAAAAATTATCTTGCCATTAAAATATATAAAATGGTTATCTAACTACTCAGTTTTATGGTCATAAAATTGTAAATGCGGCCATCGAAAATCATAATTTCATTGATAAACCAAAAACAGATTAAAACTAAATATTTCCTATCAGATAGAAAACATTTAAACAATTCCAAATCAGAAGTAACCAACGATCATACAATCAACCACATATAATTCATCTCGCACAAACCTACACCTCGATCTTACCAATCAAACATCCACTTCCTCCATTAATCAACCACTCCCAACCTTGTCCTTTCAAAACGCGCTCTCCTCTGAACGAAAGCGAAATCAAATCCATTAACGACTCCCCGCAAAAAGCCGCGACCCTCAAAAATCCATTGGAAAAGCGCGTGGGAAAGCCGCGCGTATCGCTCGTTAGCCGGTTGCGCGAAAATTTTGCCCGCGACTCGGCCGTTTTTCTCTCGAGGCGGAGAAACTGCAAATACGATCGGCATTCCACTTCCGCGCCGAGCGTTATTATAATGCGCCGCGAGCTGCGCTGCTTTGCCGAGCGGGATTAGATTGCGCCGAGAGAAAGAGAGAAAGATGATGGGCGGAGGCTCGCGAAGGAGATGAATTTACAATGGAGCGTAGGTGAGTGGCGTCCAGACGAGGAGAAAGGATCGCTCCTTTTTTTTTGGTGGTGAAGGTTGAGGTTGAGATTTTTGAGAGCTGGCTGTTTGTTGGTTTGTTTTTGGCTGGGTTTTCGTATGCGAGTTTATGGTGAAATTTTTGGGAGAGAAAAATTGTTGTGCGTATGGGATGAGGGTCTGATTTTTTTTTTATTTGATGCTAATGAAAAATGTTTGGTTTGTTACAGTGCCGACTCAACGCAAGACGGATTCGCGCTACTCGTCAACGCCAATTCGAAGGAGGAGGTGGAAACGCTGGATCGAGCTCTCAATCTTCTAAAAGTGAGTTTGCTTAGACAGATTTCTTATCGGCTCGGGAATGCTGTTAAAAATAAAATAATTCAATCTGATTCACGAGCGTTTCCGCGAATTTTTTCGAACAATGCAAATGCGACGGTAAAATATGACATTAACCATTTCGTTCGAGAGATAAGAGCGACACGAGGATTTATTGCACTTTCAATTTTCAAATTACACATTCGAGTGTTACTTCGATAAAGTAATAGCGGTTTTGCAAATAATAGTTATAAAGTCACAAATTGCGTCTCATATCAATGCACACAAATAAATCTCTCGTAGGGAATAATAGTAATTTTTAGCGCCGCTCGTATAAGGCAATATTAAATACCGGTGATAGGTCGCTTTGCGCGTTACATAAATAAGGATTCTGGAAAAAAATGCAATAATATAGAATTTATAAGATTCAACGAGCGGCGCGCCATTGAAACTAAAACGACCTATCTGGATTATTTATTTTATACTTGAGCGGCTAAGCGTGACGGACAAAGCAGCTCGCTTAGAATCAATTGTGCATATAATAAATTATTTTTACCCGCGATTACATTAGTTCGATATAGAGTAAAATGCAATTAACCTGATTTACGATAAAAGATTACAAGACAATATATCTATTTCTAGAAAATTATTGTATTATTCATTTTTTTTTACGTAGTACAAATTGCTTATTCGTGTACGCAAGTACAAATAATTTGCTGTATAATCATTAATACATCAATGTATATAGTAACGTCGATCAAAAAATAGAATGCTCAAAATCATATAAAATAATATCATGTAATTGACAATATAAAACGAAACGAAATTTTTAATTACAGGGCAAAGTCAAAGTACCTCTGGCATACATTCTGCGAAGTGCACCGGAGGGCAGAACGGCCGACCTATTTTCGCGCAGCCACCTCAAGGTAAGTATACTCTATCTTCGTCAAACACATCGAGTGTTTTACGGATGATCCGTTCGTGTAATTCGATTCACCGCTCGATCGTTTCAGAGCGGTATTCGAACGAGATTCCGGTTTTCCGTTTACATAGGATTTATTTCAAGTGAACTGAAGTGCTCTAAAAAAAGATAGCATTTTGAAAATGAAAATAAAAAATGAAAATATTACCTACGTCTGATAACAAATGCTATATATAGGGGAAAAATCGTTAAAATTTAAATACTCATCATATTTTTATATTTGAATTAATGAAAAATAGCTACACATATTGTCTGCAATATTATTTCCTCAGTTAAATTTATTACAATCATATGTTTTCTTTAATAAAATTAACATAAAATACAAAATTTTCTACTATGTATTATAAAATATCAAAAAACTTTCGTTATAATTACACTTTTTCATGCTCATCTTACAATCATAATTCACATAATTGAGTCATCGATTACGAGACAGTTATAAACAAGCATGTCACAACCTCTTTATCCCTTCTTCAACAGCTAAACAGTCCCATTCAACATCTCAAATAAAATAATTACGCTGTAAGCGCGCAGTATCGCCATCCATTCAATAAATTACCCACAATAACATCATCTCCAAACTCCCAACACAATCGCCGGCAATAAAACCCCAAATTAACCTCACCAATTAAATCCACAACGCGCTCATTACCACCACAATAGCCAACACACAGCCCGCCTCGATTATTAATCCGTTCAAGCCTCGGCTGCAAAAATCTACGCGGCGACAATAATATTCCGCATTATATTAACCCGCGCTTCGATTTTCCCCGCTCGTTTTGTTTCGTCTGAGCAAGCGGGAGAGAAATAAGCGTCGCTTTGTTGTGACTGCGTACACCAGGGATCGTAAAGTACATGGCCCAAGCGATTCGATTCGATCGCAGGTGAGCGCTTATAGCCCTTTTCTTTTTTTCTCATGCGCTCGAGGATCGCGGTGGTTCGTATAAGTAGCCTTTTTCTTTTCATTGTTTTTTTTAGCTCCGCTGGAGAGCGCGGTTTGTTTGCACGTCTGCGCGGTTATCGTGGCTTGGATTTTAAGGAGGGAAAAGGGGGAATGTGTTGGTGGCGCGATGGGAGAGCGAGTTTTTATTGCCGGAGTGTTGGAGGTTTCTTTTGAATATGGTTTCTTTTGATGGGCGCTTGCGGGTTTACGGATGATCGACGGGTATTTACTTTTTAAATCGAGCTATTGAGAATCTTGATCGCGATACTTCCGCGTGGATTCATCGCGTGTACAATGGTATTGTTTAAAAAAAAATAATAAATTTTTACAATATTTTGAGTGACAAATGCATTTTACTATTAACAATTTAATATTATCAAGCCTAAAGTAAAAATAAAAAAATAATAACAGTGTTCTTTGGCTGGATCAAACTTTACCCAAAACTATGCCATATTTACTTCTTATCTCGTTGAAAAAACATTTAGCCAACCTCCATTATTATTAAACGACGCCATTGTCAAACTCACGAAAAGAGATAGCCTCGGCGACAACAGCGGAAGCGGGACTGGCAAAACAAGCATGCGAGTGTCTTTTTTCGCGGTATCAGCGCAGCTGCGCTCTTATATGCAGCAAACAATAAAAAAAATAATAATAAATCGCGCGTAACGTCGTCCGCTTTCTGATTACAGACCGTCAGCGTGGACGAGAGCACACTGGAGAAACACATCCCCAGGCGAACGACGGATTACAACCACGAGCTCTGCGTCGCCTACTACAAGGTAAAATTATATACTCTGCCGCCCTGTGCTCGTGTGTATGTATGCACGATGAATTCCGTACGAGCTAACCTGTTTAGCATAAGAGGAGATTTCTGAAACTTTGTTAAGAGGGCTGATGACTTTTGGAGAAAAATTTTCTGAATGAGATTGTGTATTTTGAAAATTTGTGATTTTGGGATCTTTTTGCAAAATAATACAAACGTGTTCTATAAAAAAAGAATTACTAATTATTTATTGTTCTTAGAAAATTATACTTAAAATGTTGCAGATAAAAAAAATTAATTCACTACTCCAAAACTTTCAAATTATTCTTTTTACTACGTAAAGCTTCCTATATAAACACACTTCCTTACGTTACTCGCGATCGGCGCCTTCGCAAGGTTGTGAAATCGGTGCCAATTGCCTGGAGAGACGTTCTTTGCTCTCCCGAGACGCGAGGGTGTCCAATCGGAAATTGAAATTTCACGGTCCAGAGACTATCGTATATATACCTATACAGTCTCGGTTAGACTACTCGCCAGTTCTGCGCGCTTTATTATATATATACATGACATCATTATCGCGGATATCCATTCAATTTCCACGGGTTTCGCAAGATTTTTCCTCTGACTCCCGGCGAAAGTGCAGGTGCTTAAGAGCTAATTACGGCTTCCTCGTGCAGACGTAATTTTCTATTATGCGGCGCTTGGTCATAGGTTTGTAACTCTGCGCCGCGAAGACAATTTGCGAGCGGTGAGCTCGTTTTCTATGGTAATGGTTTTCCTTGTTTATGGGTGCTGAAATTCAGATTGTTTATTGTTGAGCGGGTTATTAGAAATGTTATTTATTGGACTTTATTTCTTTTGAGAGTTTGGCTCGATTTATATTGAAACGATAATTTAGTCGTATAATACATTTATTTACTCGATACGCGGGTTAGTGAAGGATTAATTTATCATTGCATGAGATTTTATATAAAACTGGCGTAATAATCTGTGCTAACATCATACTTACAAACTTTAAAGCTACACTTACATTTTTTTATCTGCATCTTTTAAGTAACTTCCGTTGCTTTGTAACTGATTTGAAAATTGGACATTATCTATAATAGGTATTCATTACTATCAATTTATTAATATTAAATTACGTAGAAATAACAAGGAATTGAAAACTATAACTTTGTACAATTTAAAGGCGAATTTCTCAAAAAAAAATTGAAAAATAAAGAGAATGAAAAATTAGGGAAACCAGAGCATACCCAGAAATTCATCATACACATCTATAATTTTTTATGCTTTAACATTACTTTTGTTACTGTTCCCAACGACTCATTCATTCCACATCTGAGAGCACTTCTCATGCTCCACTCGCGTAACTCTCTTTTCCTCCACTTCCTCTCAACAAACGTATTAATTTAACAACAATTAAATGCGCATACCCCAACTCATCCCAACTTTCACCTCAACCACGCCGTCAAATTTCAACATCCAATCCCCTCCCCCTGCTCGCAAAAAAAAACAAAACCCTCGAAGACGATTGTTTAATTGAGCGTGACGATCGATCCGCAAAAAAAGCGCGCATACTCGCCGAGCTTTCGAATCGAGGGTTCGGTCATAAAGAAAAAGCAGCGACGAACAGGAATGCAGACGCGCGAGCCACAATGACAGTCCAAAGAGACACAGAAAGACAGGTTTCATTTTCCGGATGGCCGCGCGCCGGATGTATATTCGGCTCGGTCGTTTTCGGCGAACGAGCTTGGCCTCGCCAGATCGGCGAAATGAGATCTCCTTTTGCGGGGCTTCGCGAGAAACCGATCCGGCCACGAGAATGGAAGCAGACGATTGACCTTGGCCGTGAACTTTCGTTTGGTGCTTTTGCTTTCGGTTGAGAAAAGTCTTTCACTTGCTTTGACCTGGGAATTTTCGTTTTCAAGCCGGCTTAGGAGTCGAGGCGGCTCGTTTGCTTTATAAATAATAACGATTCGAAAAATGAAAATTCAACGACGAACGTATAAATTATCTCTGGTACATGCATTATATACACCTAAAATCATAAATTTATCAGCATTAACAACAAATCTCCCGCTAACAATGTAACGAGCCGCTCGAAGCTACACGCCGCGCTCGTGATTAATTTCGCGTGTTAAATTCCATTAAACCGGGCCGATTCGAGAGCGACTCTTATAAGCTTGGGTCCCGCTCCGCGCGCGCCGCGGCCAGCATTAACATAGATATCAGGCCCCGAAGGAGGAAGTCCCGCGCTCGTAAAGCATCATTAGTTCAAAAGTCGAGCACGAAGCGCGAGAGAGCCAACTTCCCGGTCAGCACGCCCCGGCCGATTCTCGTTTATGATTGCTTTTTTTTGCGGCGCGCGTGCGCCAGTGGAATTCGTTGAATTATTCATTATCGGAGGAAAGCCACTATTTCGTTCATTTTTCAGCGCTCAAGGTGGCTCGTTTGCATCTCGCTGGGGCTATTGTTGGTTATTAAAATTGCAAGTGTGTGTCTGCGAGTTGAGGTGGTTTTTGTGTGGGAAGCTGATTTCGTAGTTGCGGAAGTGTAAGGCGATTGTTGATGCCTGTGTGGTATTGGATTTTTTGCTGTTTTGGTAGTGGTTGTAGAAAGCTTTGTGTTAAGTTATAGAAAAGTGCATTTTTTTATTCAGTTTTCGAAAATATAGTGACGCCTTCTTTCTTCTGTCTCTGAAAACAATAATTTGACGTCGAAATATTTTGAAATTCATTTTCATAAAAAGGACAGTTTCACATCGCCTTAAATAATTTTCAATGTTTACGCAATTTTGCTGTGTTATTCGTTTGCAATATTCCATGTTTCTGCTAATAATTACCATAATCTCAAAAAAAATCCAAAAATATTCTTGAATGTCCAATCACCTGAATGCTCGGTGATAAACAAAGCTTGGGACGCAGCAGCGCACTGTTAGTCGAATCGCATATTTCAATGGACCTCGTTTCCCTGGTTCACTCGGCGCCGAAACTTTCGAGCTTTCGCCACAAGCGTGGCAACAAGCGACTCATCAGCATCGGCAAACCGCTGACAATGCCGATCTAATCCGAAGCGCGCCCGCGCTCATCAGTCGCGAGTTATGAAGTGGCTCGTTGCGGTCGAGATTCCAGAGAGAACGGTTTTTTTATTGACCGCTTAATTTCATTAGGGTTGTCATTATTTTAATTGGATTTTGAAATTCTTTTCTGCTTTTTGTTGGGAGAGGATAATTAAGAGGAAGGATGGCTTGATGATGAGGGTATATATCGTTGAGTTTTTAAAACGTTTGCAGCTTTAGTTCTCTGAAGAAGTTTTAGGATGGTAACGGAATGTGCAAGTAGATAGGTGCCGAGTAAGACATTATCTTTTACAGATTAATTTTTCTTAATTGACGTGATAAAATAAAATATTAGAACTTTTTTTTATAGTTTTGGCAGCCACTATTTCTATATCTGATCTAGATTATTTATCCATGATCTAGATAGTATATCAAGATGTCAAGGTTCAATGTTAACATTAGAGTCAGAGATTTTTCTTTAAAATTACTGAAAATGTAAATCAATTTATACAATTTCAAAGCGAGCTTCTATCAGGGCAACTTACCTAAAAATTCTTATTCTGTCATAAAAACAACATTATTACCATTACACACATCAAATACGACTTTACAACTGCTTTTTCATTAACAATCGCCAATAATCTATCTCGAACAAAAAAACAAATCGAACAACAAAAACCAAGCAGACGTCGTCAACATGAACTAAATCACCTCAGAGTCTGCGAACTTGTCCTGGATTCAACTCTCTTGAGAATCAGTCCTCAGTATATACCCACGTTCAAGACTCCACGTGCGTATATACCAGGGCTCGCGCGCACGTTTTGATTTACGACTCTCGCAGCTTGTTTCCTATATCGTCTGTGCGTATATCCGAAGCCATTATCATCGTCGCGATGCTTTCTAATTAGATATCGCTTATCGCGCGTGCTAATTAGGGGCTTCGCCGGTGCGTTGCGAAAACACGCCGGCTTTCATTACCTCATCTTAATTCGATTATCTAATGCGTGTAGTGTTTAGATTGCGTAATGATTGTTCTGAGCGCGGCGACTTTTTTGTGATAAGATTGCAAAATTAATTCGGGCTTTTATTTTGTTTCGGTGTTGGTTTAATTAAATAATTGTGTGTTTGTTTTGGATGGTTTTTTAATGTTGTTTAATTTAATGGGAAATAAATTAAGACTTTATAAGATGAATTTTGAATTTATACATGATATGTTATTAATTTTTATAGTTTTGTTGAAATTGTTGTTAGTTCTGTTTTTATTAACTACAGTTGTTAAATGATGATGTTTATTATAAATTATTTTAATATTTTAATATTTTTATGTAAAAAAATTTAATTATTTTTTTATTTAAATTGTTTATATGTTAATAAATTATAATTAATTTTAACAAAATTAAACATTCGCAAGAATTTATTAATAAAAATAAACAAGATTATTAAGAAATTATTGAGATAATTAGTATTCAAATTTTAGAGAGAATTTCCCTTGCCTCATCATACCAACAAATTATTAATAAATAAAAGGATTTACTTTCTTTAAGGATTATAGTACTATCACACAATTATCGCTTTTATTAAATATAAATTTATTAGTTTTTACAATCAAAAACCATAAATAATTGAATAATGTTAATAAATTATAAACAATTATTTACTACTATCGTAACTTAAATACTTTCCCTTGCATTCTAGTAATGGATGCAAGCATTTGAATATGTGGGACTAGCATCTTTCACCGTGTTTACATCAAGTGAAAGGCCGGCCGGCATTTCTTGCTACTTGGAGAACCCTGAAGAGATCGTTTTTATCGGCATCGGTGGTTCAGTGGTAGAATGCTCGCCTGCCACGCGGGCGGCCCGGGTTCGATTCCCGGCCGATGCAATTTTT
>UELX01000611.1:0-68504 GCA_900480035.1 Eupelmus urozonus | reverse complement strand
TCACCATTGTTAGTCCCCCGTTGTACCCTTTAACTTTTGTAGAGGTCATTTTTTTGTATCACTCATTTTCACAAAGTAAACATCCTGTATATAAAAAAAATTTCTTAAGATTGAGGGGTTACATGACAACTTGATGTATAATGAGCATGGGAGCGCAATCCGATCGCTCTACCTACTTCTAAATAAAGAATAGCACTGAATGAAATAAGGAATAATGACTATAAATTTATCAATTATTACTATTTGAAATCAAATATTTATCACAGCTATGTTCATCTAAAATACTATCCTAGTTAATGTTTAAAAGATAATATCTAAAAGGTCCTATAATGGTACTAAACGACTAACAAGATCTTTACGTCCCTTACTTACCATTTAAAATGATTCAGTTGCTAAAACAGCAATTACAATTCAAGAATAAAAATTCAAACCATGCCATTCTCAAAAGAACCCCAATACCCAAAAAGCCAATAGATTTTCTAATCAATTAGCCCAGCGCCACGTGAAAAGACCGCGGCTCGCGGCAGTTAAATAACCCCCGGCGCCGATTGCCGTTGCTCACTGATGCGCGCTCCGAGCGTAAGATAATTTCCCTTCGCAAATCTCGGAAATATGTTAAAGCTCCAGCAGGCTAGCGCGAGAACTCGTAAAAAAGATCATCCTTTATTAACTCGTAATTTAGTCGGCCGCTGCACACCCACACACACACACACACGCACACGAAGAGAAAGCGAGAAAGACCATGCAGCTTATAAAGCGCGGCGCGGCGCGGGCAAAGGTTACCCAGGATCCAGGGGCTGTATTTCCACGTTCCAATTCCGCGGACTTCCATTTTCCAAAGTCAATTATCGTATCGTATCCCTGGCGCCCCTCTCCCCCTACCCCCGCGTTCCTCATCCGCCTTTTCGGAAGAATATAACAGCGATTTACAACGGCGGCGCGCTGCGGAGAGCAGGGAGTTTCGGAATATATCCGGAAGCAGCGCCATTCGACGAGTCAACGTGATTCCGGATCGACGTCATAATTTCGAGGGCTGTGCGCCACCGCCGCGCTCTCTGCTGCTATATACGCTACAGTCGTGCGCAGAGAAAGAGAAGAAAATGGCAGAAGGGATCGAGAGACGAAGAGAGAGAGAGAGAGAGAAAGAGAGGAAGCTATTGCGCGAAAGCGCGCGCAGGAGAAATAATGAAATGGCAGGAGAGACGCAGTAATACAGAAATATAACGATAAGGAAGGAACGGGGAAGAGAGAGAGACAGGGAAATAAAGGACAGAGCTGATGGTGGCCGTGCGTGCGGATTGCGCCGCAGTCGGCGTAATTAAGGAATCTATGGGAGCGGCGCTGAGGCACTTTTTGTTTGATAAAAATATTGTTTTTAATTTCATGCATTTAATTTGAAAAAAAAAAGGAACGGGTAAACTCTTATCTTATCATAATATATGCTGATCACAATTACTGAATAAGTCAGCTCGGTAATACAAAGGGCCGGCAGTAACTACAAAACTACCTATTCAAATTTAATCCAGTTATTTACTCGGCGCCGCGCGCAGGCCGCATAAGCTACCTCCCCTCGCAAAAAACTCGATATTTCTGCAAATTTTTCGAGATTTTTATCTCGCGACGTAGCAGCCGCGCGCTCTTCTCAACTTCTGCGCGCTCGCGAGGGCGCGCTTTGCATGAAACGGCCAATAAAAACCGAAATCCAAGTGTGCATCGAGGGCCCCGATCGCTTCCACAAATAAATTGAAGCAAAACAGTGGGACAAAAAGCATACACACACACACGAGGCTAGGATCTCGAAGTACACGAAGCGTGCACGAAGCCAGAGGAAGAGTAGAAGCCAGGAGATGGAGAACAGATAGGGCAGAGCTCTCCGATAACGTTGCCCATCGAAGGAACGTATTTCCATCGTCTGGCTGAAGGAGAGAAGAAGCGCAGAGAGGAGGAAGCGTCTCCTCTCTCTCGGTTTGTCTCATTTCCGGGATCCAATCTCTCGCTCCCAGCAGCAGCAGCAGCAGCTCCCCAACGACACTTTACTGTTTTCAGTGTACCTAGAGGGCCCGGGCTCCTCGCGAAAACCGAGCGAGGAGAGGCTAACTTTATCTCGCGATGGCTGCTGCACGCGCCCGATTCCTTCGTGAGTCTCTTCTTTTTCCGACTGCTGAGGACGGCGGGGTTTATGAGATGGCTCGGACGGTCCGGCTTGATTATTGTATGGGAATTCGGATGGGGGAGGGTGAGTTGTGGAATGGGTAGGGGTGAACGGTTTGGGATTATGGATGGAATGTTCGGAGCTTTAGATCCTACAGCCGATCGGTTTGAGTTGAAGAATGTTTATAACAATTTATTTGATTATTATTGTATGCAAATCTTGGTATGTAAAAATCTAGAACGTGCGTTACATATTTATATACATAATTTGTATAGCTTTAAGTAACTTTTTATTCTATTTAATAAACTATTTCCGTATAAACATCTCTATTACCATCCCCTTCTTCCAGCGCGTTCCAAAAAACGACAAATCTCTAAACAAAACAAACACGCAAACGAAAAAAATGCTTACAAACTCGCTTTCTCGCAAACCCTCCCCGAAAAAAAAGAGAAAAAAAGAAATCACGTCCGAAAATAGACATCGCGAGAACCAATCTCGAAAAAAAGCCTCTCCCGGCAAAGGACGAAATCGAGTAAAGGAAAGCCCCGACAAGAGTATCGTTTTAGTTTCCCCTCCTTTCCCCCGTTCTCTCGATCGACGAAGTAGCGAGCGCGCGCGCCTGCTAGTATCCACGAGGGATCCGCGCGCGCTCGGGTATCTCCCGCGGAATGGAAATGGACAAAGTTTGGCGCGCCGGCTGCGGGCGCGCGCATAAACCTTGCGAGGACGATACACTTGGCGCTCGTCCTGCGCGAGCGCGCAAGCTCGTAAGGAGATGTATAAATAGAAAAAGGGGAAGGAGGGAGAAGATAGCCGGAGACAATCGAGATAATGAGGGGGAGGAGGATGCAGTGGTTGGTGCAGGGAGAGTGAGGTGGAGAGGGTTGGAGATGTGGAGGTTTGGTGGGTTTTGATGATTGGGATGATGGTTGTATTAAGTTTAGAAGTGTTGGAATAGGGTATACGGAAAAAAGATTTATTAAATCTATAAGCTATAGAATGTAGTAACTTTGGTGCTAAAATAAATTGGTATGTAATTTGCTTTTTTTAAATGTGTTGTATGGATTTTATTTATCATTGACTGACATTTTAGGTTTTTTATCATAATTGTTAAAATATGTAAAAGTATTGGCAGAGCGTGCTATATGTTAATTACATTATAAGCAAAAGCTGTAATTACACGTAAGAGTTACTACAAACTGTTTAATAAATCGCAAATATATTGTAAAATCCCCAAAAAATAAAAAATTTCAAAAGATTGCTATACTTTTTAGGAAATTCTATTAGATTTATAGTAAGTTTTCTCATACATTTTTAAAAAATTTACTATAAATATAATAAAGTTTCTTAAAATATTTAGTAATTTTTTTGAATCGTTACTGCAATTTGATACCGCTTAACAAATAGTACAATGATTTTTTTTTTAACTTTCCCCGTATAAAAATAATTGAATATTTATGTTTTGCTTTTTATAATGTAATGAGAAATTGAAAGCCTTAGGCACAATATTTATAAATACGGACTATCTTGTAGTATACGTCTGAATCTCGATCTAAATCTCAATCTTATTTAAGATAAGCATCTCAATACGCGAACGAAAACAGCAAGGTCGCATTTTTATCCACCGTTAAGACACATTACACGATTACAATTACTCCCCACCATCAAAAGCAAAACGCAACCTCAAGCCCTAAACCACTAAAACAAGTCTACATCGAAACCTAAATGAAAACCATTAACAAACCGTCACTTACAAAAAAAAAGTAATCCATAGCTCAAAAGCCGATCTCCTCGCGGTTAATAGACGTCAGAGCTCTTCGGCGAACGTCGGAAGTACAACCAAAACCAAAAGAAAAAAAACAAAAACACGAGAGGCCTCATTGTCGACTTAGCCTAGCGGCGACATCAAGGGCACATTCTGCAGCGCGCGCTGCCTTCGTTTCTAATTCAGCCGCGCGTTCGCTCGGCGCGAGTCATCGTCGTCATCGGGCGAAGAATCGAAGCGGAAGATGCGTACGAGAGATACGAAAGACGCTCGCTTGACTGACGCTAATCAATATATATTTCATCTCGGGCAGAACAATATCGGGGCTCGTCGATACAATTTGTTCCGTGTCGCCTTTTGACGGACAAACAATCAAGGGCCAAGCAGGGATGGCTTTCATTAATCAAGATGATTCTAGTGCTCGGCATTCTGGTCTGGAATAAATATTTTTACGGACGGATGTAATTATAACGTATTCATCGGCTGGTGAGTTGGTGAAAAAGTAAGGCTGAATGAAGTGGCTCTGGTGAGTTGTTGGTTTATTTAGTTCGGGATTTTTTAAATGTTTGCGGGATTAGTAGGGTGGATGATGGTGGGAATGTTAAATGAGATATAGGGGTAATAAGGCGGTAGTTAATTTGTAATTTTGATGTTTTTATAGCGATTGATCGATGTCTTACCGTACCCGTCTCGTTCTACTTAAATGTTGTTTTTTTATACACGTGTACAAGACTTGCAAATTCTTTATGATTTTTATGATGCAAAAAAAATCATGCTGTCTTTTTTCAAAGTTACCTTAGAAACCTCTAGAAACACTTTTGATAAACTATAAGGCTTATTCGACTAATTAATTTTCCAACTTTACCACTCCAGTTGCATCACGCTCCGACTTCTGAAATTTTCTTTGACAAATCGCTCAAATTAAAATTCCCACTTCCCCAAAGTAGCCGGGCTTTCCCACATCAGCAATCAATCAAACGCTAGACAAAGCCCAAAACGATGCATATTTCCTTTCTCATCCCATCCACTCCAATCATATCGCAGATACATTACGAGTACAAGAGAGCAGCTCGTCCCGCGGGGCTATTACGGTCCCGCGCGGCACAACAAAGAATCCGTCACTGTCAGAGCCGGCCAGTGCCGTCACGCATACCTACGCCAAGGAAGAAGAGAAGAAGACTGACAGTCGGCAGGCTCGTGTCTTCGAGGGACGCTGGTCATAAGATGACGCGTCGAGTATCATGGCATTGTTGCTTTTTTACGGATATATATATGCGCGGATGCCGCGATATGGATAGCTGAGGGTTATTCAGGTTGAGAGGAGGGAAGGTTGAATGAGAGGAAACAAGAGGAATGAGGTGGGTTGGGGATTGAGATAATGGTGAGGATGTGATGGTTGTAGAAGATGCGGTATTGTCGGGTGTGATGTTTGAAAGGTGGTCGAGTTAAAGAGCTCTGTCAATTGCGGGTTGTAAAGTGAGCAATAAGGTTTTAGAAAAAGTATATTATTATGTGATAGAATGATAAAGTTTTATTTAGAAACAATTTTCTAAACTAAGGATTTGTTTAAATAAAAATCTTGCTGATTTAGAATAGTTAATTATATGGATTTTAATATTGATAAAGAATCTTGCAGTAATTGAATAAACGATTGACTTAAAATACATTGAATAATCTCATTAAACAACATTTTTAAATATTTACCTAATTATATTAAACATTGGGCTTTATTTTGCTTGACATTCATAATTAACTATCTGTAATTAGTCAGATTTAGAAACATGAATCTAAAATTTGCCTTCTCGATATAATTTCTACTTTATTATGTAAATTATCATAATTTTTAGGATTATTATTGCTTTTTAAGTAAAAAGGTTTATAAAATTCATCTATTAATTATTTAAAATCAGAAAATTTTAAAGCCATTTTAAATACAAAAAGCACTGCAATCGAAACGAACTCGATGTAAATTCCGAAAATAACATAAATACACAAATGTAATTGTTAGTGGCCGTAAAAGAAATATAAAATAAATATCGCGCAATTAACTTAAAATTATAAAATAAACATTATGCAATCAGGACGTAAATAACAGCAAGCATAAACCAGAAACTGATATTGATGATCGATTGGCGCTCAAAAGCATCAAAAATAAAAGAAGGTAATTTCAGATAAAGCCTGGGGACGCTTATACTCCCTCACTCATATCCAGCGGCCGGCGCTTGATTATCGAACTTTACAGCGGCACTAACTTTTAATTTATTAATAAAAACATTTACCGCTCACGCACAGAGCAAATCATTATCACGCTCGGAATCCCTCCAATAATTTAAGAGCCCCCACCAGCTTTTTAGCCGCCCTCGCTTTTATAGTTTTCATGGGATTTAACGAAAGTAGTTTGGATTTATGCGAAGCCGCAAAATTCGACATCATCGCCGCTTTCCATCGCTCGGACATTATAAATACGCGCGCGCCGCCCGCTGGGGGGGAGGCGCGGGAGAGCCGCTCGGCTGCACCGCGTGCGCGTTACAACTCTGCCTCCCCCGTCGCTTATTTATCGCACGGAAATTTCGCTGATTAGTATCGTGCGGACTGCGCTAATGCGTTGTCTCGTAATTCATCGATTTTAACGACGAGCGCGCGCTCCTGACGCCCCATTGAATTCGGCCGACGCACAATGCCCAGAGAGAGAGAGAGAGAGGGAGAGGCTGACGGAAAAAGCGGCGCCCGCGACGCCAAAAATTTATCCATATTTTATACCGTCGAGGGCTGGAGTGTAGCTCAGTATAAAAATCAATTTCGATCGTAAATAACCAAGTGAGAGAGGAAGAGAGAGAGGGAGAATGCCGGCGTTTCATTGATTCCGGTTTTCCCGAATTTTCAATTTTAAGTATGTATAAGTAACAATAATAAGTTTAATTTGACTGATGTGAATTATTGCGGCAGCCGGCGGCGCTGAATCGATGGCCGTCCGCATTGTTGTGCGTGTGCGTTGTTGTTGGCCTGGCGTAACTTGTGACAGCCGCGAAATATATTGTTTTGCGGCTTATTACGCTTCGAGCGGATTTCAAATTACTTTTTATCGGGCCGGACTCTGTAGGCTTAAAATAACGGCGATGATAAATTTTGGAAAACTACAGAGCACTCTTTGTGCGATGATAATAAATTGAAAAGGCTTTTTAATTCAGTTTGGTATTGTAATTTTCGAAGGTTACATTTGATTCTTTTAAGACTATATCTGGGACTTAGTAAGTTTCAAGACTATATCTGTGACTTGGTAAGTTTTAAGACTATATCTGTGACTGGAAATAGTAAGTTAAGACGATGCATCCTTTTTTTTATTCATTTTTTAATTCCCTTAACACCAGGATGACTCATTGTTTCTCGGTATTGAAACAATATTTTGATCTCGAGAAACTTTCGGAGAATATAACAAAGAAGGTTTATCACATCTATTTTCATGTTTTTCTTTTTTATTTAGGAAGTATTGTGACAATTCTCACCGCAAGTTATTTTATAAAATGTTGGAAATATGTTTTGAAGTGTTTGGAAGATATGCTATATTTAGAAAATATTTGTTTAGATGTAAAAGTGAATATATAAATACTCTATCTCAGTATCTGTAATAACGATTTTAAGCTATTACAGCTTATATTTTTTGTATTATTCTTATTAAAAAAAGTGTCTCAAAAATAGTTTTTAGAATTTTAGAATTTTATTTATATTGATTTTTTTAAATTTAACTTTTATATTTTTTCCGACGTTATGATGATGAATTCTCAAAATAACAGAATAAGTTAATTCATTGTGTTTTCGAGAAATTGACGTTTTAATACTTAAAGGTATACCCGGGGTTAGACGGAAAAAGTCAAAATTTAGCTATTTTATTATCGCAGCATGCCAAATTTGCCAACGCTATTTTATAGATTTTTAACTTTAATTGTTCTTTCTGCTAAATCCGAGTGTATGCAGTAGTTACTGTCGCAAGTTATAGGTGGCCTAATGTTAACGTAATCTGAAACTAAAATAGATATCTTTTATTTATATAATATACCACCAGACAAAACCTACTCAAATATTAAATTTACTGTTAGTGGGTGCTATGTATTGTATACCCTGTCTATGTGCATATTGTCTGTACAGACTCTTTATTGTTATTTTATCTCAATAATTAATCATGCTGCGTAAAGCTGTTTGGGTGCGTATCTTGGACATCGTGATCTTATTAATTCAGCTGACAGTGACTTTTTTATGGTGGTATTATAGATCTGATTGGGATGAGTAAAATGTTTACTATACTCAATTTATTAAGTGAAAAATATCACCTTTATTCTATTTTTCTATTTTAAAATTATTGACATTATTATTATATTTATATTTAAATTAACATAAAAAGGGTACGTTTAAATTTAGCAATCAGACAAGGTATTTATTATTGATATCGCTATTTATATCAATATAAGTATATTAATGTAACATTAATTAATACGTATACTATTATATTACAAAAATCATATATTATTATAAATCTTGAATCCATCTCCCACTATCAATCATCAATCATTTAGGGGGTTCAGTGTAAAAGTGAGCCAAGTCCATTTTAAAAAGTGGTCTTTCCTTAACAAAGAACTATATTTTTGAAATTTCAATATTGTAAACTAAGTTCTTCTTGTAGTCTGTAAATGATAGGTAGCTACACTACTGCATTTTCCAAAAAAAACTTGTGAAAATCGACTTAATTTTCTTGTGCTCTGTTTATTTATTACTTGGCTAATTCATTCCAACACTAAATATGAATATAATCATAGCTGTAAATTTAAAAATTATCCTTTTATCTTACAGTACTTTTGATTAGCGGCATTCGATCATTATCAAACCTTTCACATTACCAGATTACATGGTTAAGATTTTCATTTGCTTGCCCACATTTACACATATGTGACTCGATGACATTCATCTTATTTAGCGACTCAGCTAGGTTATAGTATTCAGTTGCGATTACCTCTCTCTGTTGAGATGCTTTGTATCAGCCGAATATCACTTCCTGTAAGCACATGTTAAATTATCTTGAAAAACTGCGAATTTATGTATAAAATTTAGTCTAAATGCAAGCTATCGGAATTTATGTACTAATATGTATGTATATCTGCAAAGCAGACATAAATCTTTGTAAGATTTGAAATGCTTTAATAAATAAAAAAAAATCTTACAGTACTTATCAGAGAAAGTTAGAATCTGATTATCAAAAAGTGAACTTATAGATTAGCAAGTGTGTATCTTTATTAAACAACTTAAATTACGAGAGTATCAAATTCTACTTGTGTCGTGATAATAACTTTGAGAAACACTTTTCTTTTAATTAATCTTTTTTTATGTCATGCCAACATTTTTTTGAAAATATGGTATTAGAAATAACAATATTTATATTTTTTTGCTCGCAATTCCATGTTAAAGTGGTCTATTATGTCATTTTCCGGAATAAGAGAAGTTATTACATTACGTCGATTATCACGATTCATCAATTCAACGATATTCAAATATTAAAGTGTAGTTCATCGGCTTTAAAAACTTATTGTCTTATTACCTGCTTTTTATTTAAGTCGTATTGTCGATGAAAGGATTACAGAATAAAATCAAATAAAAATCTTTTTTATGCTTTAGTATTGGTTTAAATCTTTAAAGTATCGTTTTAAAGATTATTTCGGCGTTTTTTTTTCTGAAAATTATATACCCAAACGTATCAAATCTATTATCTGAAATTTGAAAAAATATGAAGTTTATTTGTTATTTATGAATTATCTCAATATATTTATGAATATATTTGTGTAGCCATTAGTTTATACTTTATTAAGAATAAACAAAAATGATTATAAGTCTTGTTGCAATTCAGTTTATAGTAAGCATTACAAAATATAGTGAAAATTTTCCAGAAAATGAACACTGGGGCTAAATTTTGGTATCGATTTTCATATAGCTCTCAAAATCAGCTGTACCGCTTTTAAGTATTAATAACGTTGGTCCCACCATATTTCCTACACCAAAAATTTTAGTTGGATGGAGCGTTTATTACGATACACGTAAACACATCAGGCTACAAAAATGTATCATCAAATTTTCATTATCAACTTAACTTTATAATACTCAAACAGCAAATCCTTTCCGATTTAAATCATTAAATCATAAATCCTCTTTTATTCTAATAATTTCAACCTCAACTTCAACAGTACAAAAAGATCAACCCAAACAAAGCCGCGCAAAAACGGAATAAACACGTCAAGTCCAACATTACCCATCCGCGCATATAATCCAGCGTAAACAGCGAGCCCTCACCGGCGAACACTAGGTCAAAACAAAGCGCGCGCTGAAAAACAGCTGAGCTCCCGCGCGTCAAGCCTTGATTCGCCCCTGTCAGAGCGGAATTTCGTTGCTCTCCAGCCGCGAACGAGATGAAAAACAAAAAAACACAGGCAAACACACGCTGCCGCGCCAAAAAAGAGAAAGCATCCGGGCAAAAAGCGGGACAAAGCGGGGGAGAACGAAAAAAATCGAGAGAGCGCGCCCGCTGTACAAGGGGTGGCTTTTTCCGCCGGGCGAACTAATAGACTCTACTCTCCCTCTCTCTCTCTCTCTCTTTCGTCGGCCGCTTTCAATCTCCCTCTCCCTCGGTCCCCTTTTTTTTCGCCAGCCGCTCGCGCACGGGCAAATAAAAGTTCGCTCCGGCAACACCTGTTGAACTATGCGAGCGCGCGCGGCATTGGCCTGGTGGAAGTTAAAAAAAAAAAAAGCTCACGGGAGCGGCAGCTAGAATCGGCAATTAACGTATGAAGCCTGTCTATCATGCGCGAGCGCGCCGAGTCGGTATATAGGGGAGATTTACGAGATGGAATGGATGAGCGAGGCCGAAAAAAACTAGTATAGTCGACGAGGTTCGGCAGTAAGCGCCGGAGAGGTGTCCCGGTAACGCGCTTGCATGAGCTTGCTTTTTTTGTACGGCTCTCTCTCGATTTATCGCCCTCGATTTCGAGTGACTTTTTCGTCGTTTCGAGAGTTGCGGCTGTTATAATATTCGCTTTTATCGCTTGTAGGAGTTGAAGCGGTGTCGATTGCTTTCGAGATGGGTGTAATTGCGGGTGATGATAGTGAGATGGGGTATTAATTTTGTAGTGGTTGTTTTGATGCTTAGTGTTTTCTAAGCGATTGCTTACTCTAAATGTCGAGTATAAATGGTATTAATAATTGTTTGTTACTAAAAAATATGTTTTATTTTAATTTGTACATTTTAATAAAATTTAGCTATTTTATTATCGCAACATGTCAAATTTTCCATCGTTATTTTATATTTAACTTTATTTGTTCTTGCTGCTAAAGCCGAGTGCGTTCAGTAGTTATTATCGCAATTTATAGGTGGCGTGATGTTAAAGTAATCTGAAACTAAAATAGATATCTTTTATTTATAAAATATACCATTAGACAAAAGTTACTCAAATATTAAATTTACTATTATTGGGTGCTATGTATTGAATTGACTGTCTACATACGTATTGTTTGTACAGACTCTTTAGTGTCATTTTATCTTGACAATTAATCATGCTGCTCCAAGGTTTTTGGTTGCGTATCATGGTCTTATTAACTCAGCTGGTTGTGACTTTTTTATGGTGGTATTATAGTCAAGATTGGGCTGAGAATGAGTAAAATATATACTATAATCAATTATGACCTTTATTCTATTTTTCTATTTTAAAATTATTGACATTATTATTATATTTATATTCAAATTAGCATAAAAGAGGTACGTTTAAATTTAGCAATCAGACAAGGTATTTAGTATTAATATCGCTATTTATCGCTATAAGTATATCAACGTAACATTAATTAATACGTATCACCTTATATTATAAAAATCATATATTATTATTAATCTTAAATGCATCCCTCACTATAAACCATCAATACCTCTCAAAAAACAAATCGTCGCGCAAATCCAAACAAAAAAATCTCTCGAACCCACACAAACCACCTCTCCACTTCCGCTTAACTACATAAAAATTGGCTATCCCCCCTCCCCCTGTTCATGCACCCTACCGGCGTAAAAACGCCGAGTGCCGCGCGTGCGCCCTCGTAGTCTATTTGTACAAATCAGCGTCGGGGCGCGACCCTTTCGCAGCAAAAAAAAAAAAAACCGCGGAAAACATCCGGTGAAACCGCGCGCTGACGCTTTTTCCATTGACTGGATACGCGCTTACAGCGGGCGGCTGCGCGCGCGCTTATCGTATCTCTCGGCCGGCGATTATCGCTGGAAATTGCGCCCTCGGCGCATCGGAAATTACGATGAAAGGGATAAATAGGCGGGCATTAGCGAGGGAAACCGTTCGACGGGGGAGGGGGTGTATTATACGACGGGTAGGGGACACGGCCGCGGCCGTTACGCTCTTCATTCGTTTCGGATTTTTAATTATTTAAAAGTGCGGGGGTGGGGGTGTGGGCTTTGTTTTGTTGGGTTTGGAAAGGTGGATTGAAGAGTGAATTTTCTTTTTATGGGGTTGGATTGAGATGGATAGAGGTGATGGGGATTAATATATTTGTTTACTTTCTGTCATATTTGGTTCGTATTGATGTATTGTGGTAATTAGTTTTGATTGATGTGAATTTTTTTTCATAATGTCTATAAATTAGAAATAGCATTTTCTTATATTTCTGTATTTTTAATCATTTTTGTGTAGATAATTGTTATAAAAAGTACATGTACTAATGTAATTTCAAAACATGTAATTCTCTTCTTTTCTTTACAACGAGTCATGTATCTAGTAAAGTATAAAAGGCATTTTAAAATGATATTTTCTTTATACTGAGATTAATAACGCCTTTAAATTATATCGCTATTAAAAAGTTTGATGAAACGCGTTAAAACACACAGCATTAACAAAATAACTAAATTCAAAATCGACTTATTAAACGAAGGCGATACGACCCGAATCCATTAATTTAAGCACCTCATCAATAAAAATCGTCACTGCCGCCCATCACTTTAATATCCAAAAATAATCGATCACTCGTTAAAAATCCGCTAAAACCAGGCCGCCATCAAGCCTCAACAATCGTAAAACAAACGCGCACTCCCAGCCATCCCGCGGCCAAAGAAAATCGCACAAGCTCGCACTCTCATTACGCATTAACCCCGCTAAAATAAGCCATAAAAAATAATTACACCCCCCATTTCCAGCACGCATCCCAGGCCCTTTATCTACAGCCACAAACCCGTCGAATAACCATACATACACAGGCGGCAGCAAACGAGCTCGACCGATCCAGATTATATAAGCGATATACATTGCGCGTGGGCGGACGAGCTCGCGTGACGTATTTCCTAGAGCGCGCGGGCGACACTGCGGAATCTCTCGCGAGGGCCATCCGTCAAGCCTTTTGGGGCCACGTCCGTCAGCCGGGTGATGCGCGCGGCGCGGCCCCGTCAATCAAGCGCGCACCCGGAGAGATAGATACGAGCGCTGAATCCGCGATTCGTCGCTCCGGATGTGTTCGCGGGCCTATATAGTGTCGATATAGGGATGTTTAGCCCGCGAGCTCGCGGCCCTCGAAACGGGATTAATCAATTAATCGGGGCGGTTGTGTGTTTGGGTTGGATGCGTGATGGAAAACAGACGGAGGTAATGGAAGGGTGCGGGGGTGGGTGGGGATGGTTTGATGGTGTTTGAGTGGTTTTTGGTGCTGGTGGTGGGTTTTGAGTGTGGATGGGCTTTTGAGTGGGATGGTGTTTAGTTTATTTGTGGAATTTTGGAGGAAGTGTGAATTGGGCTGTTTTAGATTTCTTGATTGTTCTTTCTGGAAGCGAATTAATTTTTGAAAATTAATGGTTTATTTGGTTTTATTAATATAGCGAAAATGTGCGTGTAGTGTGGAAAGCTACAATTAAAAAAGGATATACAAGCTTGCTTAATAAATGTTTATAAATATAATGGATATGTTTGATCAGCTCGTCTGTTACTACTGATAAATTAATTACCAAAGAATTGCTTTATATTTGACTAACTGAAACAATTATTTCTATTATGAGTGATAATATATGTATAATGTATTCACCTGCTACGATTTATATAATCAAATTACATGGATATGAATCAATTGTACTATTTATATTTAGTCACTATACTTCTTGACCCTCACAGCTTAGCTTCCATAAATTTCACACCCCACATAAAAAAAAAAACACTCAAACCCCAAAGTACATCCAAAATTCCAGCAAATCACCAACTGACCCAGCGGAATTAAAAGCAGCGATATATTCCGAATCCCCCCCTTTTCGAAAAAGCGAAACAAACGCGCTTGACTGCACTTGGGGCAGAGATATAAGCTCGACCCATTGCCCTAAAAGCTCGCAGCTCTCTCTCGTCTCTGTCGCGTATATACGCGAAAAATAAGCGACGGACGTTCGTTGTATCTCGTAAATTTCTATCGCGACTTCTCGATCTCCGGAACAGCAGCAGCAGCACTGCAGCAGCTCCTTTTGGCTCGTTTCTGCAATATCGACGCAGTCGAAGGACGTCCGAAAGAAATACGCGCAGCGAGCTTGATCGAGTGCAAGGACGCGAGGAATTAAGTGCGCGCGGGAGCCTGAAGCTCGCTCGATCTCTCGGGTGTCCGGGATGTAAGGTCGGAGACAAAGCTGATAAACTTGCGAAATGTGGACTGGGAGGGTTTGGTTGTTTTTTATTGGCGGGGAGATGAGAAGCGAGCGTTGAAGGTGGTTATAAGAATTTTGAGTTTATGTTTTTTTTTAGAGATTGAGTATGTTTTTGTTTGAATGTGATTGTTTTTTTTGCGTTTTAAATAATTTAGATTCAACGATTTTTCATTTGCATTTGATTGATTAAAAAAACAGACTTTATTGATTATTTTGTTTTGATAAATTAAAGGTTTTATTTTTGAATTTTCATCATATAGTTTATGAACCTTTTACAGAATTTTAAATTAATTAATTTTAAATTAATCAATAATTAATAAATAATTTAATAGAAAATATTTCACAAGTTAAAAAAAGAACAGAATTATGTTGTTTGTTATTTTTATATTAAAAAAAAAATCGATTTCAAAACAAGTTTGTCAATTAAAATAATGATGAGCTTTATAAAAGAAAAAAAGGTTCGATAAGCTTTCTAGCAGCTTTAAAATAGTCAAAATAAGAGAAAGCAGAAAATAAAATAAGAAACTCGCTGGGAAATTCAAAGTTTAGGTTGTCACGCGGCACCTCGAACATACATTTCGTATTCCAAGCTCTCCGTGTTTATGTAAATACACCTTGTAAGTATATACGTACGGGAAGAAAGTTCGCAAGCTTGTGCATGACGAGGAAGAAACGAAGACGATTTATCCGCATTTTCAGCTTTTCCTTTTCCCACAGCTTCTCTCCCGTTGCCCGTTAAAAGATCCACTTTCTCTCCTTTTCGCCTCCATTTCTCCCCCGATTTACCCTTCTTTGTCACGATAATTTTATTGCCTTTCATTTTACCAAATCACTCCTATTATTCTCACTTAAATTTGTTTCTTATCTTACTAATTTTTTCGGATTATCAAATTAATAATAAATCTACATTAGCAGAGAAATTATTTTAACTTTATTTTGTAAAATATAAAGGATTTCGTGGCTTGTCATGTTTATTTATAAACGGTACAATTACATTTAAACTATACTTTTGTCAAATAAAAATTTTTATTTATTACAAAAGATAAAAAATAACTTATTTGTTACTATCTAATAAGATTATTATTTACTAAAATTTTAAAGCAAACATAATTATTGCCAGTTTTTAATCCATAAAAATCGTCAATACTTTAAACTATAATCAACAAAAATGTATATCATTAACAAAAAAGAATCTTCTTTTTTTAGTTTCCACCCTTTCCTCTTTTGTATCCTTCTCCAAAAAGCCATTTCCTCCTCCAGGTCAAAAGCCACACAATCACTATACACGAAAAAAAAAATATCCCTCAAAACAAAAGCGCAAACGAATTCCTGGCGAACTGCTCCTCTAATTCCTAGCCAGCAGAGCAGCGGGGCACTCCTCAACTTTTCCCGGGCTCCGCGTACAGCTTTCCCTTGATTTCTCGCTGCTCTCGGGCTTCCCGACATTTTCTCCCATCTCCGCTCTGACGAGCACCCACACACCCGCACCCAGCCACACACACAAACACACACATACACACAGAGCCCCAGACGCGGCCCTTAACTGGCTCGGCGCTGCGGGGGTATAGAGGAGAGAGAGAGAGAGAGAGAGCCAGAGAGCGAAGGGGGTGGGTATGTTTATTGCTGGAAGCTATCTCCGGGCTGCGCGCCGCTAGCGCGTCACACGGAGTCATTTTCATAATTCGGCCGTTCGTATTCGCCGGCGGCGCGCGGCCTGAATCGAACAACAGAGCGTATACGCGATCTCCCCCCCCCCCTCCGCTTTTCTCTCTTCTCTCTCTCTCGTCCTGCGAGGCTTTTCTTGCCTCCAGCCGCCCTCTCTTTCTCTCTCGCGCTTTATCTCCTTCTCGTCTCTTTCCCGTCGTTGCGCGTTTCTTGCATCGTTTTCTCTTAACGATCTCGCCCCGGCTATCCTTCGCTCTCTTTCCTATTTTTCCTCGAGCTTTTTTTTCCGGTTGCGCTACGCTCGAGGGAGGGGGTTTGGTTGAGAGCTTTCTCGAGGTTGGCTGGGTGTTTTGTAAATTTTTAGAGTAGGAGAGGGTTTGGGGCCACGTATGTTGGAATATGTTTAGAATTTCGGGGGGATTTTTGCTTTGAGCTTTGTTTATTGGAAGATTTAAAGTTTGAGAAGGAGAAATGCTTTTTCGGGTGAGGGTGATTTGTTTTTGTTGATAATTTTATGATAAATCTTTTGCAGCTCTATTCGCCATTTTGTCATGATTCAATAAAAATCATAAATATTCCAATAAGTGAAGCAGATAAATTAATTAAAAAAAGTCAAAAAACAAAGTGAAGCAAACGCGACAATTACCGCTTTGTTAAACCAACAGATTTCAATTCAGGCCGAAAAAAAAGCGACAAAGAAACACGAAAGCCCGGCCGAAGCACGCGCAGAAAAGAAAGATCGAGAGAGGCCGTCGGACGAAGGCGAGCGAAGGAGACGAGAGGGGCCAACTTAACATGGCGTCAGCGCGTGTCCTCGGGCTTGATCTATTGGCAGCTGTCGGCAGATCGATGCCAGCCAATCAAGCCACGGCGATCCTTGTCTTTCTTCCCAACTGGCCATGCACTGCTCTGTTGTATGTGTGTGTATATACGTGTGTGTGTGTGTGTGGGCACATTCTCTTTTTTTTTATCTCCATCTCCGCCTCCCTCTCTCCTTTCTTTGTCTCTCCTGGTTCGCGTAAAAGCGACTCTTGGAGGGATGATGGCAGCTCGACGCATTATCGGCGACGTACGCGCCTCTTTATTTCACGTGAGCGCGCTGCCGACGATAAATCTTTCGCACGCACGCCGATCGGCCGCGCTATTTGAATGCAAAAAACGAGCGAGAGAGCTGCACTTTCGCGCCGGGCTCAGCGACTGCTTTTGTGCGCGTGCCTTTTAATTCTCTCGCTCGCTCTCGCTCTCTGTTTCTGGGTATTGACGTTGCTTCTTGCGAGGCGTTCTTTTTTTGGGATCGGATAATTGGATGTGTGCTTTACAATGTTTTGTAAAGGTGATTTTTGTGGACTGAAAGTATAGTGGTAAATTTTGATTTTGTTAGAGAGTGGAATTGGAATGAAGAAGTTTTTTTTTAATTATAGTTAAAAAATGATATTTTTTTACTATAGTTAAAATAATGATTTATAAATATAATACTTAAAAATTATTCATGTAAAGCTAGTAGAGAATACTAGTAAGTATTTTTACATAATCATTTCGCACTGTATGTTTTCTAGATTTACTTTGTTCTAACCCAAAACACTGAATACCCCTTTATTAATCCAAGCCTCTCGATTTCCAATCCATCAAACCATCCCATAACACTTCCCACTTAACCTACCGAAAAATCCATACCTCCGCACTCCCACATCCCAGCCCAGAATCAAGCCGGCTCAGAGAAGGGGCTCGCTCAGCCCGAAGCATCAGCTCTTCTCGTCCGGAAGGGTGGCGAAAACGCGCGGAAGGTCGCGCTTAAACGGCGCGCGAGGGAAAAAGCCGGAGAAGAGGAGAGCGAGAGACTATACCCATCCACCCCCTTCGCATAGAACGAGAGAGAGAGAGAGAGAGACGCTATATTAACCCTAATGGCTCGCGAGGATATAAAGCACATCCCGCGCATACACTAACTCGTTATTATTGCCGCATAAATAACGCGATAATCCCGGCAGTAGCGCTCCGCCGATGGAAGGGACAACGCTGCAGATCTGCCTGAGTGTAGTAGGTGAGACGAGCTCTCTCTCTCTTCCTCTCTCTTTCTCTTTCCCTTTCGTCTCCCCGCCGCGCGCGACTGTACGGGTACTTTGCGCGCTAGTGAGAAGCCAAGCGCTATGCGTCACTCGGCAGTAAAACTTTAGGACTGGTGAGTTTGCGTCTGCGTATGGGTATGACTTTTTATACCCGACTTTACCCCGGGAGCTTACTTTTTTTCGGCTTTGGATGTTTCTCTGCTGCTGTCCGGATAATTCGTAAATAGATTTTTACGAGGTGACCGAGCTTTCTATAGCTTGTCACGCGCTCGGAATCGTTCGCTTATAACTTTAATTTCGCACTTCGCAAACAAGCCGGACGAGCCTTAATATTTCAATATACCCGTGAACGAGGCAATCCTAATAAAAGCGGCCGCGCGCTGACGGAAGCCGGCGCAATATGCAGTTAGACATTCGTGCGCGGAGTCACGCGCGCAAGGAGAGCTCCGTATAAACCTGGCCGCCTTTATCCAAAACAAAAATATCGCTATCCGTCGCATAAAAAATAACGACGCTCGCTCCAGGCGCCAACAGGGGGAAAACAGTCCTGCAGCTCTCTCACATCCATAACGATCTCCATGCGCATCAGCGCCGATTCTCTCTGAAAACTGGCGCGATCTTAATTCAGTAATAAAGTCCGGGGACGCGCGATGAAAGTAACATGAGTCCCGATCGATCGAGATCAGATTCGATGTGAAAGGATGGCCGTTCATTCGCGCGCTCTCGCCCCACGAAAAGCGGCGAGCTTGCGCGGCTGTCGCTCCTGTAGGTATAGCTGGCTCTCGCCGGCAGCGCGTCAATAAGCGTCCATCAAGCGTAATGGCAGCCGAGCGCCACCTCGGATGCATTTAGATGGCTGTTTAGCCACCCCCGGGCTGGGTTGTCTCTGCCTGATATACCTTGTCTCTTGCCGCCCCCTCGCATACCCTCGGCTTTGGAGCCAGCGACAGAGAGGAGCTATACACACCTTCGAGCCCTATGCTATGGCTCTTCTTGTAGGGAGATGTTGGGATGGCTCGTTTGAAGCGCGTTAAGAGTGAACATGTGTACTGAGGTGGGGGTGGGTTTGGGGGTGTTTTTTCGGGAGGGGAGTGTGAAGGTTTTAGTGAGAGGCTGGGATAGGGTTATACTTGCAGTTTTTACTGTTATGATTGGGATATGTTTGGTGTATGTAGTTTGAGGGGTGGGATTATGTGGTTTGACGACCTCTGTGTAACTTGGCGTATACTTTTATGTTTTTTTCATATAGAAGATTGATATTTTGATTGCCACTTCGACGAGCAAAATTTATTTTTATGAATTCTAGGATATTTGATATTATTAGGATATAATTTCAAATATAAAAATGGCCAAATTATTATACAATTTATATTAAATACTTTTTATAGGAATAATTTGACAACATATCTTTTTTTAATTTCACCATTTCTTAATAAAATTTAATTTAAAAAAATATATTAAATTTTATATTTAACTTGACGAAATCATCTTTATGAGTGAATAGTCTACTCGATTCATATCCTAAAGCAATCTATTTTCCTATAATTTTATGCTCCCTTTATACACTTCTTATTTTCCATTTCAGCGATATAATTATATAATTAGGTATTAAGTTAGTCATTCTCAGTTTCTCTTTTCCTCTCTCTTTTCGATCCGTTCCTTACCCTCCCCCTCTCCCTATTTCTCTCCTCTCTTACGCTCTCTTTCTTCGTCTCTTCACAAGCGTCCGCGCGGTAGCTTTCTTGGGATTTTCGAGAAGGCCGTTCAATTGGCTCGCAGAAATTACCTCGTAAATAGCGTCACTATCACTAATGAGGACTGCCAAGCTGAGAAACTCATTGGTGGAGTTTGCAAATTTCGCGAAATATGGCTAATATCGTTGGCCTTTAATCGCTTTTTAGCAGGCACTCTTTTTGATAGAAAGAGAGAAAGAGAAAAAGGATTCGTAATTTATAGACAATGCCGTCTAAGCCTTGAATAAACGTTAGCCCTTGCGGTAAAATGGAATATTAATATCTTCTCTTAATGTTTGATTAAAAATAAAAATTAAAATATACGCTTTTATTAACTCAAAAGATTTTATTATCTTCAAATTCAAATAAACAAAGCAACTTAACTCGAAATAAAATTCTACTATTAAAAAAATCCCAATACCCCAAAAAATTATCCAAAAACCACAAAATTTCATCAACATCCACTCACCGCAAAAATCCACTCCTCCTCGTCCTTAAACAAAAAGCCAAGCCCCGCAATCAATAGCCTCATCCACCCTCCTTTCCCCCACACTCACCTAAACTCCCTTAAATCACCGGGCGCGCTAAGCCGCGCCGCAGAGGAGTGCATCATATAGCCAGCCTCTACCCTCTCCGCATAAAACACTGCCTATACCTCAGATCGGCATCGACGTGTATCCGCGTGATTGGTGTGTCTCTCTCTCTGGGTATTATACGCGCGGCGCACAAAGAAAAACGCGCGGCAAACAAAAAAAAGGAGAAAAAAAGAAGGAAGCGCGACCGCGGGAGAATCGGCAAAAATGGCAGGGGATCGGATTAAGGGCGTTATTAACGGACCGGCGCTCGCTTTCTGTGAAAGATATGTGCGCGAGCGCGCGGATGCCGCGGCCGCCTGGAATGCACCGATATGTATAAATACATATGTACGCCGGCTGGAGCTGGCTGTGCAGGAGTGTAAATAAAATGAGCGTTTTACGGGACGGGTGAGGGGGGGAGAGGCTGAATCGAAAGGAAATCTCTCGATGTTTCTCTTTTCTCGCCTACTACTGTCTTTCTCTCTTTCGCTCTTTCTCGCTTTGCTGCGAGTGCGAGTGCTGGGATGGTTTTATATGGTGCGTTTTTTTATGCGTATGTTTCTTTGTTTACTCGTATGCTTATGCTTTTTTTCTGACGTGAAGTGATTAGGTATTTCGTCATTTTAAATGGGGAATAGTCAGGTGTAGTCTGTATGTCAAGTCACATTATAAGAATATTGAGGCAATTATTTTATGATATTGTTAGAACACTAGATTTAACTGATACAGTGATCCATCAACATCAATGGTTACAAATATGCATAAATAAATACATTTTCAAATCCATCCCCAAGAACATAAATCACACACGACACTTAAAACTTCCACCGCAATCAATTTCCTCGATTTCCCTACCGATCTCTCCCAGCGCAAAACAAAAATCCCCGCGCAAACGAATCTAAAATGATAATTTTCATCCTCGCCTATCTCATCGTCCCCCCAGCGATCTGGATATCGATTTGCATAGCGATACCCCCAGCCATACTCGCACTTTAGGATCTACAGAGTTTCGAAATTTTTCCTTCTCCACCTGGATATCTCCGAGCCCAGCGCTAGCTTCCATATACGCAAACACACGGTCCGGCACGCAAAACCGGATGCGCTTGTAGAGCTCGCGATCGACGCTTGCGCGCTCGCGCCTAATGGTAATGATGCCCTCGGCGGCTCGGACCTAATGGCATTTACATTTACTAGAAATCAATGGGACGAGAGTAAGAGAAGAAGAGAGAGAAAAACACAATTATAAATCAGCGCTCGCCGGCACGAGAAACAGAAAACCAGGGAGAGAGAGAGAGAGAGAGGGATAAGAGCTGGGTATAAATTAAGGAGGCAAGGTAGGAGGAGGGAGGGGGGAGAGTGACAAGTTGACTGGCTATGCAAATCTTAATATGCCGAGGGTTTTTCGCGGGCTTCTCTTTTTGGCGAGCGCGAGCCGCGCGTTTTCTCGTTTTGCAAATACTACTGCTATTGGTTGTACATAAAGTACATTGATTAGTGATGTTTCCGTAATTTATTTTGCGGAGAGCGCAGCCGCGCGCGAGTTTCTATAGCCCGTCGACTCTTCTTCGTATTTTCTTATCGCTTAAACGCTCTTATAATGCGCGTTATTTATTAAAGGAGGAAAATGAATTGAGTTTCGGTTGGGGAGGCTGCGAGAATATTTAACACTTGTCTTTTTAATCCTTGATGATGAGCGGCGTTTTTTCGGGTCGTTAATGAAACGAGTTCAGAGTCAAATTAACGAAATTTTAAGGAAATTCTTGTTAATACGTTGTTGGTTAACTTTGATTTATTTTAAGTGTACTAATCATATAACGTAAAAATATTATATTGGTCTCTAATTTTACAAAAGATATTTCAAAATACATAGTCTAATTTTTAATTACTCATAATCAGCACACAACAAACCAAAGCAGTTTAAAAAACATCTTCTTTCAAACCAGCATCCTAATACCCCACGCCTATATTCACACAAAACACCAACCGATCTTCAATACCCTCCCAACGCCTCCGTCCTCCTCTTATCTCTACTAAAATAGACAAGGCTCAAGATAAGCACCACAAGCGTATATAACCACCTCGGCCGAGCTTAATGAAACGCGCGAATCCCAACGAGAAGAAGCAGAAGAAAAAAAAGAGTGGCACGAATGTGGGCCGTAATGTGCGGCGGACTGACGGTGGCCGCCCTGCTCGATCCTTCGGCCGCCACTAAACAACCCGATGAACGTTCCGATATCTGCTGGTATACGAGTCGGAGTGTGGAATAGCCGAAAATCGGCTGCGCGCGGCTCTTCGCGTGCGAGGTGTCGTCGTGTTTGGTCCCTCTCAAAGGTGGACGTTAATTAGTCCGAGCATGCGCGAGCTGAGCTGAGATGTTTTAAGGTGGAGGAGGGGGGATTTGAGAGGTTTGGGTTTGTTGATTTGAGTTGGATTGGTGGTGGTGAGGAATTATTGTTGGGGGTGAGGGAGTTGGGGATTGTTGTTGGTTATTTAAATGTTTGGTGGTACGGGTAAGTTGGGAGTGTAAATATATACACTGAAAAACAATTTTGCTTTTATATTAAAAGTTTAATTAAATGAATTAAAAATTTTGTTGAATTATAAAAGGTTTGATTGATTCAATTGAGATAGTACATAATTTTTTCAGTGTCGGTATAGATGAATTGATGAATATTTTTAATCAAATTATTTAATGTTAAACAAAATTAGAGGGCTATTTCAAAGAACACTAATATCTTTCCTCTCAACCGAATCATTCCGACGTATCGCAACCATACATCAAAAGCTCGATTTGTCCCGATCGCCAAACTCTTAATCAACAACCACCCAACAAAAACCCAACCTCGTCAAACCAGAATAAAAAACCTATCCCACTTCGTCACCACTATACCATCACCACCCTCAACCCAACACTCAATTCTCCACCACCCAGAAACGAAATATCAGACGATACAGCCGGTCACTCGTCCAAGTACACCCATACCCCCCCCCCTTTCATCTACAAGCTCGAGCGAAGTAGAAGCAAGCGTGTATATTGCGCGAGGCTAGCGCGCGCGGCTGCAGGATGATACAACAAAGTTGCGGCCGCCGCCGCCGCGCGCAAGATGATTTAGTCCCGTCCTTAATGGAGCTATAAATACTAGCTTTTCGATAGCGGAGGATGAGGACGACGCCGCCGCTGCCTGCCTAGACTCTCTCTCGCGTATACATGTATATATATATATATAAGTGTGTGCGAGCGCGCCAAGCGCGGCGCTATGTATATTCCGTGTTTTAGGCGCCCCCCGCCGCTACCTCGAATTACAAGCCTTTTAACTGCAGCCGAAGTGTCGGCCGACGTTCGACGGCCGGTGATGCATGGCGGCGAGGGCTAGCGCGGTTGCGGATTTTTATCGGCTGAAATGAGCTTTTCAGGGGATTGACGGATTTTGATTTAGCGGGGGGAGTCGTGATGAATTGTAATTAGGGGTTTGGGTTTGGAAATTTCGTTTTTTTTTTAGTGAGTGTTGAAGATGAAGTTTTTTATGTTTTTAATATGGTTTGAAGTAAGTGTTTATGGTTAAAATAGCATTCGTATACTGGAAGAAAAAGTAATAGGGAAAAGTAGATAAAGATGCTTGCAATTCGTTTTTAAATGAGGTTGAGTTTTACAGATTACGTGAAAATTTCTTCTTGAGCTGTTCAACTAAACGAGGTATGAAACTTCTTGTAACGGGACACTGTAAATCTTTTGCAGTACAAGTTTGGGAGTGACTCAACTTCATGAAACTGAATTTTCAATGTATCTGGGAGAAATACGATCAACCTCTAAAAAGTTCTGAGATATATAGTGTATAGCTTTTTGGAGGTCAGTAGTATATTCTTCCTGAAGGATTAAAAAAGTCACACTTTCTCGTTCTATGAATTGAGGACACTGCACATTACGTTCGTAACCTTTCTTAATGAAGAAATCTCATTTTGGACGCGAAAAAAACATTTTACCAATCATAATTAAAAAAAAACTTAACATATTCATAAATACGAGCTAAACGATAAGAAACATCTAATAGCGTTTTAAACTTATCACAATCAGAATTTAATACTTTAAATGCCAATCTAACGAAAACACCATTCAGCTCCCCATCCCAATAATTATCAGTCAAATCCAACACCCCCAAAACAAACCGCAATCTCTCCGCCAGCCATCTCCAAATCCAATCTGAAAATTAGAAACCCATAAATCCCAACCAATCGCATCACTCACATAAAATACACCCTCCAAAAAACAGCTTGTTCCGTGATCCTCAGCACCACATATCTATACCAAATATTTACACAAAGCAAAGAAGAAGCTTGAATTTACAACAGCTCGCTCAGCTCTTAGAAGCCAAAACGCAAAAACAATCTATAAATCTCTAGCAATCTTATCTCCAGCTTTCCCACGCGCTGCTCCCTCACCTGCTTGCGCTCGCTAACCTCTAATCAATCTGCAAATATTTTACTATGATAAATACACGCTCTCTCTCTCTCTCTCCGGTGGGCCGCGCGCGAGCTCGATACTTTCCCCATTAAAAGTCGCTTCTCTCTCTGCGGGTCTTGAATATCGGCCACGTTAATCGTGAATTATTATTATTCATAGACAGCTAAAACGAAAGCGGCAGCGGGCTGGTGGCGTAAAACGCGTTTGTCACCGGAGGAAACTGCCGCGCGGCCGCTACTTTTCTCCTCGTCTCTTTCCGTATATATCGAGGAACGCGCGCGAAAGAGGGAGGACATAAGCGCCGGCTCTCGCAACCCTCCCGCGAAAGCGGGCAAACATTCGCACTTATCTCGAAGCCCGTAAATATTGCTCATAGAATATTACAGGGCCATAGATCTCGCAAGCGCGCTAGCTTGCCGGCAGCGCCACCCCCTCTTTCTCTCTCTCTCTGCTCCCTTTTAACTTCTCGTCCGTCCCTCTTTTCCTGACGTTGGCTTCGCGCGTTCGCGCCTTTATCGAATAAACGGCCCGCATAATCATCCCCCCGTTCTCGCTTCTATCCTAGCGTGATACTACCGTGCTGCGAGTTTTGCTGCGCGAGGGAGGATGGCTGGTGTTGTTAAGGTGGATTGTGGATGGAGTTTGTTTAAGATTGAGAGCTGGTTTGGTGGTTGGGCATTTTTTGATGGTTGAGAGAGGGGGGATGGGAGGGTGAGTGTTTAAGTAGATTCGTGACAAGTTTGGTCGGTCGCTAGGTATTTGTAAAATTATTTACCAGATAGAATATGTGTTAATTATTGGTGTTATGTACATTTTTTTTGAGTTTATATACTTAATATCAGTCTAGATAATTTTAAAAATTAATAGATAATAATTTTATAATGAATTCATGCCTGGACATCCAATTTTTATATAAAGGATTGATTTTCGACTGTTTTTAAATTATTCTATCATCAAAATTTATCAGCAAACTATAAAAAAAATCTTTTCCCAAATTAAAGAACGAAATTGAAAATAGTCCATTACAGTCAAACATTATTTATCGTCCAAAAAAGATTTCGACGCACTCTTTACAATTAGACAAACATACAATCAAAATACACCGACTTAATCGATAAATCCGTCGCATGTTTAAAACATCGATTGTTAATTAGAAATTTATAACGACTAATCTAACGCCGCGGCTCGAAAATATTCTGCTGCAACTTTGTTGTTGGCCTCGCACTCATCATCCGCACTTGTCCGGCAATAAATAACCCATAACGAAATGCATATAAAGCCGGCATAATTTGCGCGCTCGCCGGTATTTAAAACGTTATTTACAAGCAAAAACAAGAGCAGCCCGAAACCCCCTCGTCGTCGTCTCAAGCTAGATCCCTTAAAGCTCCACGGCGCGCGCGCGCGCTTCCACATCTTAAATTATGAAATTGTCACTATTAGTAACGGTACAGAAAGTATTAATGGCACGCAACAGAACAATTCTGGCGACACACTGCGAGCGCTGCGCTCCCTGGCTTCTCTCTCTCCTGCGAGACCAAAAGAAGAAGAAAGCAGGGAGCTGGTAGAAACAGACGTGGAAAAACGAAGGCTAAGAGAGGGGCTAGCGCGAGAGCGCAGTAGTCCGGTAAATCAAACCTGTTTTCAACGCCAGGGACAAAATACAATGAAACACAGGAGAGGCCAGGCGACAAGAAGATCTCGGAAAACCCAAACAATCGAAGAGAGAGAGAGGGCGAGTCGGCTGCGAAAATATCTTTGGCAGGGGCTATTCGCGCGCTTTAATTGAAACGTGCTGGAGAAGCTGGCCCTCCGCGAGAAGATTACAAACGCAGCGGAATGAAATATCATTTCAGCGAATAAATTATTTCACCGGAAGCGCAATTTTTGGCGTCTCTCTCTCTCTCGCTCGGCTTCTGACGCCGAGGCGAGTCTTAAGCAGACTCCTCTCTCTCTCTCTCTAGGTTGGTAGCAGTGGCAACCCCCGGAACGTCGAGAGAGCGGGCCTATCGACTCTATTTAAATACACGTCAGTGGCGGGTGAATTATAGGACGGGCCGCGTGATTTGTGACGAGCTCGCGGAGCGCGCTCCCATTAATTACCGCGCAGCATCTTTCCTCGCCCCGCGCGTTTTCGCGCTCTCCCTCCTTTTGCCCCCCTTTCCCCGCTCGTCTCTCTCCTCCGCGCCTTCGTTTCTTCCTGCCTGCGTAAGTGTCTGAGTGTATTTGCTCTCGATGATCAGTGTGTGCACGAGTAAAGTTTCGCTGAGTAATAAATGGATTTGCTGTTGCAGGTGACAGTAGTCAAACGTTTATTGATTTTAGAATTTTTAGTTGGCAAATGCTGGAAAGTGGATTGATTTAAATAAGTTAAGTTCGGTCATGAAATTGATGACGTTTAGTGTTTGTATTTTTCTAAATAACCCTTGTATTCTTTTACAACTACTTTTACTGCTGCTCTCTTGGCAAAATTTAAAAAAATTATACTTACGTGTAAGTTGATTTTATCCCTTTCAACTTTTAACCCTCGCTTCGCTTACACAAGAAACATCTCATACCTGTATCAAAATGATAATATAAAGCTGTCAAGTTAACAAAATTTTTGACAAGTTAACAGTCGGGATGTTAAAATGACATTCTATTTGTTGGCATATTTTTAGCACAGCTTTTGTTCACTAAACAACATTTTGTTGAACATTTTTGTGAATTCCTTAAAATTTTTTCTCAGTGCAGTTTACAAAAATATTCAGCAAGTTTTTATGACTTGGCATTCTTATCAACTCGTATGGGCATCTAAAGAGGCACGTACAGGTATGCAGCCCGCAACTGATTCAAATAATTAATACCCAAGCTTATAATAAAAAAAAAACAACCAAACTCAAACACCTCACAATTCACCCAAATTTTACAAAAATAACAAAACCTCCTCTCCCAACCCAGCCAATAATTGATTAATTTTAATCCCCATCAATTATTCATCCCCCGCGGATGATTTTTCGTTTATAAATCACGACAACGTAATCGCAAAACATAGCGCACCGCGCATAACTAAACCATCATTCCATAACTCTTCGAGCCGAAGGCAAATACATCATTCGCGTGCTAGCGCGAGAGAGTCCAGTTCATCCGCTCCATACAATGTTTCGACTCTCGTACACACTCGTAGCTTCATCCCCCCGCAGCAAAGGCAGATTGGAAATCCGTCGCTGGCCGCATGATGGACCGCTCGAGCAGCTCCGTGAGAAAGAGATACGAGCTAGGAGTAGAGCTGCCTGCACAGAGACCGCTCACGCCTCTACCTCGGGCGACGGGAGAGGCGTGAATGATGCGCGGAGGCGGACGCAGCTCCGATAATTCGAAGGTGGAGCATAACGAACGGACGCGGTGATGCTTTTTTTCTTTTATTTTTGAGGTTAGGTTGTCTTTGTAGAGGAGGGCTGGGCAGATTGTGATCGGTGAAAGCGCAGGAAGCAGATTTCGCTATCGGGATTATTAATAACGCGGTTGGGTTTCTTGTTTTTGGTGGCGATGGGGTGATATCGGCTGGAAAACTTCCGCGTGGCAGGTGAATTGATTTGTAGTTTGATTTTTCGGAGTGGGTTGGCGCGATGCTTTTTGCGCTGGGCTTGATAGGCGGATGTGGGTCTTTAGTAATCGAAAAGTGTTGTCGTGTTTTGAGTTTGCTGGTTTTCGTTTGCTTTGATTTCAGTAGCGTTGATTAATGAAAGATGTAATGGTGAATGGTAAATGGGTACTATCATTTATGAGTATAATTACACTAAAAGTGTTTTCTTAGAAGGCTAATAAATGTGATAATTTATAGTCAAATACAATCTAATTTTGACTTTCTTCAATATAGTTTAATATCATAAAATTGTTGGTTTCAAAATAGATTCCGCAAAATAATTTTTCTTACAATTAAAATTTTATAAAAATAGTTATTGTTTTAATGTAAACATTTTACTTTAAGTTTAACAAAAATAAAGTGAAAAACGTCAGCTTTTCATCTAACTTTTACGATTACAGGTCACGGTAAATATACATTTGTTAGTGTCGGTGATATTGTCATGCCCTAGATACGTACTGCTCGATAATAACATTGTTTGTGCGAAAAGTATGTTGACTCATTATTAATTAAGGCTATTTTTGAGGGGAGGTTCAATAATTAGAATATTGTTTATTATTCACGTGCTAAAAATGTAGAAGTTGACGTAAATAGTGAATAATCTTAATTCAACAATATTCAAAAATTTAATAGACAGATAAAATTACGGCAGAGTGTACTTGTGAAAAAAATTAGTCAATTATAACAATTATCTAAAATATTAAATACTTTTTAATACTTTTTTGTTATATTATTATTTTTTATATTATTATCTTTTTATGTTCACTAAAGAAGTTAAATTAGAGGAAATTATATACACTTTATAGAATCAACTATTTAATTTATCTGATAGGTACCCGATAATATTAAGAATTGAACAAAACAATGTTTAGAAATCCTTCTATTCTTCATTTTCATGACGCAGAGTTTCCCTAACCGATCGTCACGCACCATCCAATCAGTTCAAATCAGTGATAAATTAATTTTTTCACCAAAGACACTCAAGATCAAGCAGGCAATTCTATACATTTTTCGATACGCATCTAAACGATCGATACAGTTCGAAAACATCCAGTCGGCCATCTCGCCTAATTCCAATCCTCGCTCTTCTCGGCTAGATATACGTCCCACCCAATTCGTTCCGCGCATCGGCGTGAATAAGACGATATAACGCGGCTATCTCGCGAGATCGCGCCTCGCGTATAGGTGTATATATACAAGCTGACTAATCGTCGGCCCGCAATAAATATCGCCTCCGTGCACGCCCCTAGCGAAGCGCTTGTCTCTCTTTTATACAGGTAAAAAGGTTCACATGTGTACGTGACTGTGTCTATGTATGCTATATATCTACGTGTTTGTATGTGTGTGCGTTTGAATGGATATATATGGTTTTATCTTTAGCGAAGCGTATTGGTTCATGCTGCGGCTATTACTTCAGATAGATTTTTAGAGCGATTTGCGCGTTTTATCGGCAGAGAAAAAAATATCCGAGGACTCTGTGTAATGTAGATTGGTCGAGTGGTACTTATTTTACGAACTTTGCGGAAGCGAACCGCGCGCATTGACGAGCCGGCGCGAGAATTTTCCAATTACAGATGGCGTGCTAATTCATTGCTTAGCTGGTAATGGCCCGTTTAATTGAGAAAGTTAAGAGGTAGTCTTGTTTTAGCTAAGTGGTTCGACGAAAAAACGACGAGTCGATACCTAATTGATAGACATTTTTCACGGTAAATAAAAACTGTTGGTAAAAATAAGTTAGGATTGATTGTGTAAATTAATCGATTTTTTTGCCTTTTAAGAATATCAAATATAACTTTGCCTTTTAAACTTTCAAACTTTTATTTATTTACAAGATAAATGATATTAAATCTGATGTCATTAAATTGTAGTTACGATTAATACTTATTTAAATTTATACAATATTAAAAGTGCTATAATAATTTTTTGTAATAATTTATAATACTTTCTTTTCCATTCTTTTCTTTTAAAAAAAAGAGTTGTGTCATAATTTCAGAGTTTTCTAGAGTCAGCCATGCATGGATAGTCTAATTTGCGTTGACATTTTGTCTTGTTACACCAGAAAGGTGTAACCGGACGGACGTACACCTGCAAAATTGCAGAGCATATTTAGTTTACCCTGCTGAAACTTATCTTAATTTCACGGCTCATCAATTTCAGTACAACTTTGTGTAACAAAATTACTATTTCTTTTACCACAATCTTTTTATTTTAAACGTTTGAACTTTAAATAGTTCGACCGTTCACATATGTAACTCCAACACCAGCAACAGCCAACCTTCATTTTAAAATTCCACCAATTTTTATTAACTTCTCGCATCACCGTTGCACCTTTAACGAACTTCACTTCGAAAATTATCTTCATCACCAGCCGATAAACCTCCAGTCTCCCTTCATAAAAAAGCATCCTCCCCTTTTTTTCATCAAGCTTGCAATAATAATCACGGCGAACCGGTATAAAGACATTACTCACCAGAATTTACGAGTGCACGCCGAGCCGAAGTTCGCGCGCTCGCCTCGCTCTTTTCGAAAAATGCATAAGGTGAAACGCGGACGATCTTCTTCCGCGTCTACACGCGCGGCCGGAGTGATTTTCGACGGCGATGAAAGTTCGATAAGTTATTGCTTTGCATAGGCAGAAAGCGAGAAGGAAACGGCGCGGACCTTTTTCCCTGAATTATTTATTATACGGTCGAGGCGCTCTTTGCAACGAGGAGCGGGGAGAAGGGAGAAGTCTATCCGTCGATAAATATAAGAAAGATCGACGGGATTGAGCATTTCGAGAGAAAGAGAGAGGAGAAATCAAGCGCTTTATATATAGATGCGCTCAAGCTAGGCAGTATAGCAGCGGCCGAGTTGTTTATTGGCTCGAAGACACTTGTAATTTAAGCCGGGATGAAGTAATCCTTAATCATCGCTGTAGGTAGAGCTGGATACGTGTGCGCGTCTCTGTGTGTGTGCGCCGGGGAAAAAGGCTTAATTCACGTGAAATATGAAAGTTTTATTTATGGGATGCTCGGAGTTTTATTTGTTGCTCGATGCTCTGTTTCGACTATCGGGGAAAATGGTTTACATATAGATCGATGCGCTTATTGAGTGCATTCGTTTATGAATATTTCGTCCCTCTTGAATTGATAATCTACTCCTGCCTAGGATCTTGCGAAATTTTATTAGCGAACGATCGAATTGGATAACTTCATTGGGAGTACTAGATCTTGCTACTCCATGAATCGTAAATTATCTATAAATTAAAAATCCGCCACCCAAAAACCTACCCAACCCACTTTCTCTCGACTTCAAAACCAACCTCAGCCAACCCATCAAAATCATCCTTTCAACTCACCTGACCACTCGCCGTCCATAAATCCCACTCCCCCTCCTCCCAAGCACGCGAGCGTCTTCGCCTACATGAGCAACAGCAACTCACCTCAAACTCACCTCTGTCACTCTCTATCATTCGATACACATCCCCACCTCCGTCGGACAATACTCAAAGTATATCCGCGCTTAGGGCGGGCTCCGCCGTACAGATAAGCCAAAGAAGAGCGAGCGAACGAGCCCGCCCGACATCCATCCTGCTCAGGCGCGCTCTGTAATTATCCGTCCGGAGGGATATCCATCCGATGCGTACGAGGGAGGTGCGCGGCATAAATTCCGAGCCCGAGCGGTAGTACGTCCACCCCGCGAGCTCACGTGTCTGTGTGTGTGTGTGTGTGTGTGGGTATAGGAGCGACCTCTCGGCAGGCCGGAGCGGCGACTTGTCTTCTTTCTGCGGGGTCGAATGATTAAAGTCGAGTCGAGTTGTTTATTTCAGGCTGGGCTGGATAGGCTTGCTGAGGTAGATTGTAGAGTCTAACGATACGAGGGAGAGAGCCGAGGATGGTGTGTCTTTGCTGAGGCGTGAGTTGGGTTGATATGTGCGAGCGAGAGTTTGATTTATCGGGTTCTGGTTCTGTTTTGTCGAGTTGTAATTAAAGATCGGGATTCGCTTTGCGATCGCGGTATCGAGCTGGAAGATGTATGTGGATATGCTCGCGTTTAATTCTGGATATGGTTTGGTGGTCGTTACGGTTGTGGAAGCTAAGGAGGTGGTGGGTAGCCTGGGAATGATGAGAGACTTGACTGATGAATTTTAAAAATTGTAATGTCTTTTATGATATTCTTATATTGAAGGATTTAATTTTTAGTCATTTGAAATTGATAAGTCGATAGAAGATTAATGAGTCCTCATTTGTTTATGGGAAACCGTACGCCTACCTTGTTCGTATACGCACGTCTGTTACTACTTAAAACATACAATTTCTCCAGCCTAGCAGATTAAATAATTTTTCGACAAGGAAGTTACCATAATCACAGTCTGCTCATTTCCCAAACATCTTACAAAAAGCAAGCAAAAACCAGCAATCATCAGAACCGTTCCTATACACCCAACCCATCCCGCAATTTCTCACACACACATACTCAGCCACTGACCAAGCTAAAATTTTCATAACTCGAGCGCGCGATAAGCTCCCGGAGAACAGTTACTTCCCAATCAACATTGAACAGTTTAATCTCTAGCTCTCTCCAAGCAGCCCGAGCAACAAAAAGCCAACACAGCAGCGGCAGCAACGGCAGCAGCTCTTTACGCTATCGACAAGCGCGAGCGCGTTGGCTACATCCTAAGACAAATGAGATTGGCATCGGCGCGCGAGCGCGGAGCTTTGGGCTTATCCTCGTTAGGGACCTACCCCTCTCGTCTCCAACAAAAGCCAAGGCGCTCGAGAGATAGCTCCGCGCACGCGGGAATGAACCGAGAGAGAGAGAGAGAGAAAGAGAGAGAGAGAGCAGGCGCGTTCCTCGATCAACGATCAATCGTGAAACGGGCCGCGATTATTTCACGTCAGTTTAATTAGCACGCGGCGCCGGTGTATACGCCCGATAAAACTCGCAGCTTCGCCAAGTGCACGCGGACGTAGAGAGAGAGAGAAGAGACTAGGCTCCGAGAGAGTGGCTATCTCACGGGAATCTGATTTATGGCGAGTGACCGCCGAGAGAGAGAGAGAGAGAGAGGAGAGCGTTAAGCTACCATTTCATGGACGTCTGTTTTCTCTGCGCGTTCGCGCACGCTGCTGCTCAGAGTATGTAAGAGTACTGCTGGCGAGCAGGTCACGTGATCTCGTTTTGCAGCACGGCAAGAGAGCGCTGATCTGTCGGTCGAAAGAAGTTTCGATTTATTCGATTGGCATGAGTATACGCGCCTATGTGTCTGCGTGTGCGCAACGCTTCCTTTCTCGGATCTGCAATTACCGGTTAGTTAATAAATTAACGCTTTTTTCTCTCCCGATTGAGTTGTCGTAATCGTTTGCCGATATTGCCGACCTTTCGTAATTTCGCTCGCTTATTTATGCCTGCATTCTTGCCCGAGCCTTAAAATAAAAATCAACCCGCGACGCGCTCGCCGTTTAATGCGTCCCATTTAAATCCATTCTCAGCGCAAGGTTACACTCTCCTGAAGCCAACAGCACTGCCACCCTCTTCAAACCACCTAAATCCTCATTAACGAGATTCCACACTCTGCCTGAAAAATAAACCCCAGAGCGTTAAACCTCCATAGCCAAGACGGTAGTCCCCAAGAGTACTTCATCAGCGCGGGAACTTCAAACGAAGATCGGCTTCACACTTCTCCGGAGAGCCTCCGAGATATATCGCATCCTTGGCATACCTCGGCGCGGCCGGCCGCGATCGCACGTGCACGGCTAGTGTGCTGTATATATACATACCTGCGCGCGCCCCCGCGCCTTGGATATTTGCCCGTTACGTATGTGCGTGCGTGCGTGCACGCGAGCTGCCGCACGGAAGGAAGCGTGTGCTGCACGCTAATGCTGCCTTGCTGCGATGGGCTATTTATAGGCGAGGGTAGATGGCTTTGAGATCGGATGGCTGAAGTGCGATTTGGCTGGGGGGTTGGTTTTTATTGGGTGGTTTTGAGAATTTGAGGGTGGAGGGTCGAGGTGTGTTGAGTGGGGTTTGGGATTTGTTTGGTATGTGGGTGATTTTTTTGGAGTTGGTTAGAGGTGAAGGAAGATGGAGCGTTTTGAAGAAACGCGATTTGATGTAATTAACTTGTTAATTTGGTATCATATCGAGATCCCGTCATGTGAAGTTTTTCAGTTAATGGTTGAAGAGTTAATTATTAGTTTGTGTGAAATTCGCAACTGCGCTTAATTTGACCTGCATACTCGATAAACTTGAAAATCCCAAGATTTATCAAGATTGTAAAATCAAAAATCTTCGTTACGGCTTTTACCGTTAGAAATTTTGAAAAAGTAAACCAGTGCTCGTGAATTATTTTATTTATAGTTTAAATTACGATTAACTATTTCGCAGTTACGATGGGAAGCCAGAAAAACATTTCATGGAAGGAATGTGTGAGAATTTAAAACATTTTACGGTAACTATTTATTATTGACTTCGCCTTAACAAGATCCTGTAAGTTATAGTGTCTGTATATAAACTTCCTTTAATTAAGCAATTAATATATAATGACTAATTTAATTATTCTTAACATTTTAAACGTCTTGGTGCAAAAATTTGTTGTTTATAAATAAATATGTGTATCAATAAAATTATCTATTTGTAAATATGAATGTCAACTTGTACACTGTATTAGGTACATTAAAAAAGCGAATTATGGTACAAGAAAAGTAGCAAACCCATTTGCATCTCCTGGCTATGTCTATATTAAACACTAAATAACTGGATATACTTACATTTTATATAAGAACTATTTCGTAAATAAATTTCTACAGATTAGTGTTAATATTATTTTATTCATATTAGAAGTCGCTTAGTATTTCTTATAATAAAAACAGAACAAGAATAATTTATTAATCATCAAGAGTATAATTAAACATAAAATTTTTAATTATTTTACTATGTAAAACATTTATTTTTCCTAGAAACGTATTTCGAACAAAACTAATTAATGTTTAACTCAAAAAATCGCCATCATCCCAACAGCTTCAAACGCAAACCGAGCACGACAAGTCAACGATCCTAGATCTCTCCATATACCTCCGCAGCAAGGCATCAACGACTTTTCGACGAAGAAGCCAGAGAGCGGTAGCCAGCTCGACACATAACGAGGTAAATATTTAGATCGCATATGCAGGAGCGACATGCGGCTACAGAGAGAGCAGTTGACACAGCCAGAAAGATGTATCAATGCGCGCGAGCGAGGAGATATCGATGACACCGAGCCGATTGACGAGCCCGATAAAGGAGCCAAGCTATCGTGATGCGTACAAGTGGTAGCGCGTAATAAGGAATGATGAATTGAAATGAGCCCAGCTGCAGGATGACAGAAGCAACAAGTGCAGAAGGAATGATGAAAGCAGTTTTTTCTTTTTTAATGCTTAACGGGTGTTTGTGAGAATCGGGACGAGGTACTTGTTTGTACGTGTGGTTTTTGTTTTTAGCGGTGGTAGTGTAATGATAAAAATTAATAATGCTATTGTTTGCGATAAATTTTCGTTTAGTGAACCTTGTATTTTAATGAGTTGTAAAGTACATTGTACTGTCATAAATATTAAATGATACTTATGATAAATGATTATGTACTTGTAGTGATAATTTTTACAACTGCTATTTATAATATATTTTCGAGTTAATGACTCTAATTAACTATAACATTGTAACTTAAAGATAGTGTTTTACAATATTTTCTACAAAGGAGTTGGTTTTTTCAAGCACTTGAACTTTTATCAGACTTGGAGTTATAAAGAAAAAAAAATTAGTTAAAAAGTTCTATTTTAAAAAACATTGTAATAATTTAAAAACTCTAAAAAACGATAAATATTTTGTCATTATCATATAAATGACATGAAAATAGATGCATGCAAAATTTTTAGAAGCCTGCAATAAACAAAAAATAACTATTTTTAACAATACCACTTCCTACCAACTCCGAACATTCCAAAACCAACACGCCAAACCACCAATCCCCAACCAAAAATAAAAAAAAACCATCTCAATATTACCCCTCTCCGCGCATCATCGCGAAAAATACGTTCCCACTCGCAGAGCCCCGGCCATCAAGCATCCCAGGCTGTTACTTGTAATATTTTTCAGCGAGCGCCAGAAGCCGTCGGCCCGTCACGCGTCATCCTTTAAGAACCTTAAGAACGACTGAAACTTTTCAACGTCAAGTACAGAAGCGCGCGCCCGGCCCGCTTGGAGTAGTTGTCAGCTCGGCGCTGCGCGCAGGTGTGTATGTGCGGGCGGGCGAACGGTCGCTGACCCAAGACGTCGCCGGACTTTGCAGCTCGTGAGACGCTGTCCGAGAGACGCGACGTCGACGTTTTTCCGTATATATGTGTGGAAGGTTCTTTTGCCAGAGACGATTTCAGGAGGTGACAAGTGGATGGTGACGAGATAGGGAGGATGATTCCGATGTCGATGTGGGTGAATGGAGAAAATGAATTTTTTATTAGTGTTGATGAGACGAAAAGTTATTGTGGAATTATTTTAGATTGAAAGAGAATAAAACATTATACAGCATTAAAAAATATGTTAATAATTGTTGTACAAGGAACTCATTACGATATTATGTACATTAATTTTAATTTATTAATTATTTAATTTATTATTTAACAATTTTATATTTATAGAAAAAATGTTTCTTTCACATATAATTTAATGACAAGAGTTGCAGAACTTTCAAACTGTCAGAAAACTAGCGTAATACTAAACACGCTTGGATAGAACATATAAAATACAGCTATGATTAATTGTATTGCGACTAATGACTACCATTAAACGGATGAGGCCACTCTGGTGTATTTTCGCGCAAGCTCAACGCTGCGCTCTGTCTATAGTTACGCCAATTATAACTGGTTTGAAATGGAGCGCACTTAAAGTAAACATCTTATCTGCTCATCTTACTACAGTACGCGCCATCTATGGGCCAGGTAAGAAAGCAAGGATCGCGAGCGCAATCAATGTAGCGTGAAAGGAGATCGCTGTACGATTAAATTTTTATTGATCTTGGCAAGAGTAAAAATTTGGTTTTTTCGTGAAAAGATAAATTGTTTAATGATAAATTCTTTGTGAAAGTGGTATTGGAAATTATTGTACTTGATATAATTTCCTTCTTTTAAGATATCCTTACTTTTTTGTAGAGCATTATGTTGTTGAGAAACAATGTAAATAAAAGAATGAATAAATAAAATAAAATAATATTTATAATAAAATAATTGACGAATCCTATATTTAAAGAATTTACATTGTTAATAATCCTGCATAAGCGCATGAGCCAATAATTTATAAATAAGATATTCAACTGTCTCAACCAAAATTTTAAACATTGTAAATCATTAAAAAATTAGTACTTATTATAATAATACTATCAAAATAACAACAATAATTTTCCCATTTCACCACTTCCTCACTTCCGGACGTCAATCCGCCAACCATCCAACAAATCTCACCCCACCCCTCCTAAACACTCGCGCGACCTTCCAAGGCGATCTCCGCGATCTTCGCCACCCACGCCACTTCCAAATCCGGCGACCTTCCCGTATACAGCCCAAAGCACCGCTCGCACGCGAGTGGTCCAATTAAAATTCGCAATTTGCGCGCGCGATACATCGCAATATAATTATTCCTCTCCCTCTCTCGCATTAAAGGCGAGAAACGCGCGGCAGCCAACGTCTCGTTTCGGGTCCTCGCTCCGCGCTGTAATTAAACGTCGCCTTTCGCGAGCTCTAGGAGATTAGTGAGCGATCTCCGCCGCTTCAACGTCAGTCACGGCTCCGGACGTTTCGTTTAATTAATTTGTTTATTGCGCGCTCCGAAATTTTCGGTAGTAATGGCTTTTTTTGGCTTGACGGTGTGGAATTGATACATAGTGCTAAATTACGTATTTTAGAGTTGGAGTAGCGGTGATTCTTGGGTAAGATGCGCTCGGTGAAGATAATCCTACTTTACATAAACGGTGATTCTAAAGTGAAGAAAATAATGAAATTCTCGGGCGCATTATAAAGAAAGCATAGATACGGACGATTTCTTAAGCTGAAACGCTCGCGACGGAATCAAAGAGCTTCCTTATCGTAACAATGAAAACCGAAACGTATTATCCAGCCTTCGGCAACATGCCTGCTCCGGCGAGCGATCAAACGGAACGAAGAAAAAAAGAAAGATCGAATCGTCGTATATGCAACTCGATGCGAAAGAGCCCTTTGATTACGCCTCGTCCCAGAGAGACACAAGAATCAAATTACGCGAAACGGCGCTTTATGCTTGCGCGTATGAGTATGTGTGTATGCGTGTGTGTCGATCGGATCTGGGAATATGGAGTACATTGCACGATGCGTGAGCAGACCGGTCTGATAATTCTTGGTGCTGATATCGAAGGGGAAATCTGAACAGTGCGGAGAGATTAAAAGAAGGGCTGAGGAGATAGGGAAGGTGCGTTCGTATGCGAAGTAGCGCGGATCTGCTTGGGCATTGACTTTTGATATGTTTAATTGATAAAATGTGTGGAGGTGACTTAATTATCAGTATAGTTAATGGTTTATTGTGGGATGGGAAAATTCACGTGTTAGGGGATGTGCGTATGGGTATATACTTGCTATCTATACGTTTATAATTGATGCTGATATTTAAGCTCGGATGCTGTGAAAAAGATTACAAAATTACAAAGTGTATTAAGAGTCATTTAACTTTTTCGTTTTATTTGGCATAAAAAAATAAATTGTTCATAAATAGCCAATGATATTTCGATATTTAGGAAAACAAGCATCCTCATAACGATGCAAAATTCATTCTGCTACCGCTTACGTCTTTACAATCTCAAAAAGGACTGCCGACAATCAAAGTACAAAATTGATAAAGCATCCTCGATCCGATCAATACCGGTTCGATTATAATTCTCCCACCAGAACGAAAGAAGAAATAATCTAAGCAGTACCCAAGATCCCAACGCAAAAAGAGCAAATACACACCATCAGCAAAAGAAGCAGCAAGCGACATCTCCGCGCGGAACAAGCGCAGCAGCCAGAGAGAGAAAGAGAGAGAGAGAGAGTTTAATTCGAGACGCGCGAACTTGCCGCTTGCGCGCGCGCATAAAAATAAGACTCGCAGAGTGGAGAAGTTGTCAAAGGCTCGGCGTGTCCGCGCGGCCGTATAATAAAGACGGCGATATAGGAGTCATAATGTAGTGCCGCTCTTCGTCTCGCTCCCACGGATATACGCGCACGGTAGAGAGAGAGAGAAGGAGCGAGAGATGTTAATAAAAGGAGCAGGAGAGATCAAAGGAGGGAGAGGAATAAAGATAAAGGAGCGAAGAGAGAGAGAGAGAGTATAGGATCGGGACTGAACGTCGCGGCCGCGTCATCCACGGGATAGAGGAGAAGGAGAGGGACAAGCCCTTACTAATGGAGGAAATAAATTTCGGATTAAATCGTAGCCCCGGCTACTTTATAAGGCTGCGAAGAAAGAGAGGTGAGAGAGAAAAAGAGAGTGCTATCATACTCCCTTGATGCGCGCGCGCTCGCTCGAGCTGCTCTGGTCACCTTATCGATTCCGCCGCTCTTCGTGTTCGCCTTTTTTCCAGACGCATCGACAATGCGCGTAAAGTTCGACGTTATGTTTATGGAAATGCCGGGGATGCTGGTTTTTCCCTTTGCTGCCCTGACGCGCGGATGCGTTCGTTACGTTCTGTATGGCAGGGGGATTATTTCTAGGATGCGCGCGGGGAGAGGAAAAAATTTTTGTTATCTTAAGTTATTGTTGAGCTAATGGCTAGGTTGTGTAGTTGACTCGCGATGGGAATTAATAAAGTCGAGTGGTTATTGGTACTAGGGAGTTTGAGGAGGATTGTAAGGAGTTTTGACTTACTTAAAAGGTGTAATGATGTGATTAGTTCAAATTTCAAAATGAGTTTTAAAAATTAATAAATGTCTTTTTTTCCACTTACCAACGTGTTTATTTCTTTCAATATCGTGCTCAGGATAAGTTTTGCAATATTTTTCACCTTCCCGCCATAACAATAAATACTTAAACAATCCGTTAAAACGCACTAAGCTAAGTCGTTCGAAAAAAATCTTCCGAATCATGCCATTCTGAAGTCGTGAAAAAGAGGCACTTCAACGGCCGAGTGCCGATAAAGCGTCGCCGAATGAAAGCTAACTCTTCTGCGAAACGAGCGAATTTTTCATTCCCGTTCGGCCCCGAAGTTCCTCCGTCGTCTCCGTAGCAAAAAGAGAAGGAAAAAAAATGAAATAGCTCGACCAATTTCGCATCGCGTCCAATCAAAATAGCTCCGACGCGAGAAACAACCCCGCACACGCAACTGACCGAGCGCATCGCTCGGACGAAACAAATTGCCGTCCTTTTACTGCAGGTCTTCGGGGCGCGGGAATAGGGCGAATTATAAATTCAAATATTATTTTTCTCCGCCGATTTATTGCGCAGGTAAAATACGGGTGACGCGATAATTCAAAGCCCGGGCTTCTTAATATGTATCATTAGTTTGATTTATCCTTCGTAAATATATTTTGCTTTTTTCCTTCGCGAGCTGGCGAATGTTTCTTTATTTACGCTGTTATTTGATTAAAAATAGTAGAGCGTTTCTTTCTTTGTTAAGTGCTGAGTCTTTTTGAATTTATTTTTAGAACAGATGACGCAGTGAATTGCTGTCAAGAATTCTAATAGCTGCGAAAGCTTGAAACATTAATTGCATTTTTTCAGAAGTATTATGTCCCTAGAATTATGCTAATTAATATATAAAAGTTTAAAAATTCCACTTTTATACGAAGATATCCTAGTCACTTTACATTAGCCTTCTAATTAAATAATATCTAAGCTCATACTATATAAGTTTCCTTTTACAAAACAAAAATACCCCTATCTAATACATTCCATTATGATCAAAACCATCGTACCCCTCTCACTTACCACCTCTCCCTCACCTTCATTAAAATCATCCTCTAAAAACCCAAAACCACCCTCGCCGTGCTCTCTCCCCATCCAATCCCGATCGATCTCCTCGTCCGCTCCACAAAGGGCCCACCTGCGCTCGTCTACACGCAGACTTTGAGCGGCTCGTTCGAAAAGGCGCCATCATTGGCAGGCTTCCCTTATGGCAGGGCGCTCATCATGGCTGCGCCCGCTCGCCGTGATCACTGCACACGCATATCGCGTCGAGGTCGAAGGAGGAGTCTCTCCTACAAATCTTTCTCTCTTCTGCCCCCCCCCCTCCTTGGAGAGCGGAAATCTCGAATGAGTTACTAGTCGCCGGCGACGAACACGAGAGAGAGAGAGAGAGTTGGACGATGAAGGGCCGAACCCGAGCGAGAGAGAGAGAGAGAGAGAGAAAGGAAGAAAATCAAGAGTGAGTGAGAGAGAGAAGAGAAGAAACGAGAGAAGATGGACGAGGGTGGAGGTGACGCGAGGTGCACATATACACGTGCAGACGAGCGAGCGAGCGCGGAGTGAGAGAGGTAGATTGAAAGGAGCGAGAGAGGGAGCAAAAGAGAAAGAGAGAGAGAGAGAGAGAGAGAGGATATAGAGACGCGAGTGTGCGTGAAAGGAAGACGAAGGAGAGGGGTGGGGAGGAGGCGAGTGGGACCACTGGCTGCGCCGTCCTCCATAAATCTATCAGCCGCGGTTGTATAAATACGACTCAATGAGGTGGCCGTGAATCACCCTGACGTGCTTCATAAGTCCCGGGAGTTTATTAAACCGGCGGGCATTTCTCATGTCGGGGGATAAGATCAATACGGCCGCGAGCCGACGAGCAAGAGAGAGAGAGAGAGAGACTATATACGCAAGCTCGCCCTCTCCAAGACCAAGACGAGAGAGCGTATGGTAGTTGCCTCGCTCGCTCTCGTCTTGTTTCGCGTTTTAAGCAGTATGGAGAGAGAGGGACGCGATACGTGGAGCGAGAGCGGTTTATGTCTTACGACGCTCGATGACATGCCGATGCAAGGCCGGCCCCGCCGGATCGGCTGAATAATTGGAGAGGCTCGCGTGTGCAAGCTGAGGGGGAGGCTGGAGAACGGAGAGCTGGCTTTGCGCACGGGGTCAGGGAGAAATAGCGGATGCTTGCTGGAGAGCTAAGTGTGGAGGATATCGGTTTGGGAAGAGAGATTTTGATTTTCTGGATGTAGGGAAGGTCTGGGCTGGGGTTTTTTTATGTTTGATTATCTTTGGTTAATGCTGGGTGATTTATGAAAGAAATTAAAAGCTTGGGAAACTGCTTCGTCATGGGATTATATTTGAGAAGTTTTTTTAGGATGTGCGATTAAGTATCGAAATGGTTGTGTGATAGTTTGCAAAGAGTTTTTGTGATAACTCGTTCCTGTTAAATGTTATGGATTCTGGTAAAATTATAATCTTATATAGGCGAAATTACAAACCCATAATACATCTTTCAAATAGTAACTGATAAAATTATAAAAAATCGAAGTAGTTGACCATGTATTTTGAATTTTCAGGGTTACATTTTTAATTCACAGGTATTAAAAAAGAAATGATGGATCTTTAATCGGAGTATTAAAGAAAAGTAACATGATTTATCACTAATGAATCACAGTATCTAATTAAGTCGAGTAATTTAAAATTATCCAAAGTAACGTCATCGAATGCAAAAGTAGCGCGAAACGAGCAAAAGAAAAAAGAACACTCACAAGTCCCGCAACAAACAGAATACAAAGAAACATTAAATCAGCAACAGATCATCAGCCAGCAGGTGCGCAAACGAGAACATCTCCGATAAACCCCCGGCATTAAAAAAAGAAACTACCTCCAATAAATTACCACTTAACACGTGAACCGCGCAAAACAACTTAGAAAAAAAGCCAGCTTCGAGAAGTAAAACCATCCCAGTATACGAAATTGGTTATGATCGTGACGCGATGATTTTATCGCGTCGCTCCTCAAGCTTGCGCGCTCGGTTATCTCAAGCGCGAAATCGCAGCGCGTTGACGATCGTGCAGAGGCCCCAGCTCCAGGGGAGGTATCGAATCGCAGGCGCGCGTGCGTGTTTATATCGTGCGAATTAATTTGATACCACTGCTCGCGTCCGCCTTGAGTTTCGTGTATTTCGGAAGCACGCGATTATGCCGCCCGTGGACTCCATGAGAGTTGGAATTTGTTTTATTTTTTGCTCGGTGCTGGTGAGACTCGCGTGCAAGCGATTGAAATTCAGCGCTGAGCGAGCGCGCGACGATTGTAATTTATTTCTGTTTGCTTTTTCTAGGTGTGTATATGCCCGGGGATCGGTGTATGTTTACCCGTCGTTTATTTTTGCTCGAGGGTCAATTTATGCGTGGGAGAGATGAGAGGATGGGATGTGTGCAGGTGGGGTTGGGGTTTTTTTGAGGAATGTTTGGGGAAGTGGATGATTTTTGTGAGCTTATTCTGGATGAGATAGGGATCTTTCTAGTCGGTTATTCATTGAATAAGATGTAGAATGTTTGTATTGTATCTGCATTGGATTTATTTATCAATAGATCACACGCTCATAGAATTATAGAGATATGAAATAGAAAATGAAAAATATCGTTCGCCATATTTCTTTATTATTAATTAATATTTATATCTTTCTCATGAACTAAAACACATTTTAAAACTTACAATCAATGAATGATTGTTTATCCCGTAATTTATCGTGTAAAGCCGTCCGTAAAATCTATTTCCCCACAAATCACTACACGTATTCATTTGATAACAGACCAGCATTACCAAGCCAATTTCGTAATTAAAATACCCAACAATCCCAAATAATTAAAAAAACTCAACAACTGCCAAATAGAACAGCACAATAAAATCATATATTTGCCCGATCGACAACTCATTAAGAGTAATCGATCCCATCCACGAATCCCTCTCCACACACAGCACTCAATCGGCAATCGGCGCAATAAAAATCTCCCGCGTTATTTCAAGTTTGGTAAATATAAATCTCGAAGCTGTGCGCGCAAGCCTCAGCGCAATCGTCATTATTCCCTGCCTCTACTCTCGCTCTCTGAATGCGGCAATAAATCAAGGTCGACGCTAGCTCGCGGAGAGCACACGAGTAAGAGAGAGAGAGAAAGAGAGAGGATAATAACGAGCAGGGGAGGTGCGAGAGAGGAGCAGAGCAGAGAGTGAGTTCAATCCTTACGACGGACTCTGCCCTCCTTCCTAGCGTAGTCTTTAATTAGTAACCGATAAATTCAGCCCCGAGAAGAGGAAGGAGAGAGAGAGAGAGACAGGGCCGATGATCGTCCGCCCCTCTAGCTGCAGATCTTCTTTCGATCTCGGCGCGCTAGCTCCCCCAATCTTCCCTCTATATACGGGCGGAACGAATGCGCGGTTAACCGTTTGATCCAATTAGACGACGAGCGCGCTGGCTTGCCGAGGAAAGGAGCTTCCTGACGCGCTATTGAGTGGGCACTCCGTCACCGCTGGGAGTAAGTAATAAGAAGATCGGGGCCAGTGGACGAGTCGATGATTTTTCAAGGGTGAGTTTAGGAATGGATTTTGCTGAGATAACAATGTGCAATTTTGCGATCGTTAATTTTGGTATTGACTAGCGGGGAAATTTATAGGGGCGGTAATGAACGTTTTAATTAAAGTTAATTTAATTTATTACGTAAGATCGCTGAATAGTTTAGTACAACGTAATAATTCAAAATTACAAAAAATATCCAAACCATGTACCTACTAAACGCACTCTCCGCATCGATCTCTTATAGACTCGTTACCTCTCACTTGCGCATATAATTTTTCAGCTCTCCGGCAAACCGAAGAGACAATCGCCCCTCTCACCTTGCCGATCCCTTATCTCTCCTCGCAGATTCGAAATTATCGACTCTCCGACTCTCGCTCGCCATTTAAGGGCATTTAAGTCCAACTCCGCAAAGGCTCCTCTCTCTCTCTCCCCTAGCGAGCGAGCTCGGCATATAAATCGCGTCTATTGCGCGAGCGGCGCGCGCGCGTAATCGTGCGGGGCAGATACTAGACGCGCGTAGATATATAAATACGTATAGATATACGCGCTCGTTCGAGGCTTATATACAGTCGTTCGGCGCGATTATCTACTCGGCAGCATCGGCAAACTTGTGATTTAGTATTTTCCGCGCCGTTAATTTATATCGCGACGCGGTATATGCAGCCTACCGCGCGCGCGCTCACCGGTTAAACATAGTTCATTACCGCGGGCCGTAATTAAAGCGCGTATAATAACGAGTCGCGAGCTGCGCAAGGGTTAGAGCCTCGAGCTGCCTCGCGCGCTCTTGTAAATCTTGCTGGCTGAGAGAGAGAAAGGAGATGGGATGTAGGGTTGAGAGCAGATCTGGGTTTTGATTTTTTTTTTTGAGATCGGTAAGTAGAAGGACGGTTGAGGGACGGTTGACGGGTTTTTACTTTGGACGAAGCTGAGAGTTGTAGTGGGATTTTTAAGGGAATTGATTAGATTGTTAAGTTTTGAACAAAAGGTTTTGTAATTTATGGATGCATGTGCGTGATAAAAGAATTTTTAATTAAATGTTATAGATATAATTAGACAAAAATCGGTTTCTTTTTAATACTATTTTAAATCCTGCATTTATCGTAAGTAGAGAAAGTCATTGTTTGATGGGCCAATATATCGTAAATCTGTTTTTTCATGAAAAATCGATCTTGAAAATGTTATCAGCCATAAATTACTGTTTTCGAAAGTAGCATTAGAACTACAGACTTTTCATTTTAGCAATCCCAAAATTAATCCTGTTACGCTTTATTTTTATTAAAGGCAAAGAACACGCGTAGTACCACTAGCAAAACAAATAGTTACAGACAGTAATAAATCAACAGCGTGGCAACCCGACGTTATTTCAGCCGTCGATAAATTTTTATGATTAAAGTTATCTGTCCGGATAAATGCGGTGTAACACTCAATCTATCAGAGCGAGAACGAATAGCGAGAATCAGTCGATTACAAAAGTATACACGCGCGGACTCGCGTACGGCTGCAGCCGGGCTGCAGCGCCGAGCATTTGTTACAGACACGACCCATAAAACCCGTGGCGTGTCGAAAACATCGCGCCAAGAAAATAACAGCCCCACACGCCCGCACTCGGCCAGCCCTGTTTTCGATCACTTTGCTCTCTGCGGCACAGTTATGGTCCTGACTCCTCTTTTTTATCGGTATCTATCACCTGATAGTTCAACCTTTTTTATCAAAGAATTTTTTTTAATGGTGAACAGTAGTAATACCAGTAATAATTTTTTGCTAATTCAAATATGTCCATCAGGGTTGTTATAAATTATATGAAAGTTGACAACTATAATAAAATGATTAAATAATCATAAATAAAGATTGAGAAATGAGGTTGAAAAGGTACAAAAGATATTTACATATAATATCTTTTAACTTTTTTGGCTAGATAAATATACTTTAATATTTTATGTAAAAATTCAAGAAAAAGTAAAAAGTTATTCTAAAAAATAGTTATATTCTTGCGAATAAATATTTCGGGGAAAAAACTGAGGAGCTACTGAGGGGGTTCACAAGGTTTTTCTTTTCAGATTCATACAGATATAAGATGGCCTTGAAGGTCATTCCAAGGTCAAATGCAAATAAAAGTAAAAATAAAAAATTAAGTATGAAAAACATATTAAATAAATAAAGATAATTTAATAATGATAAATATAAAGTATAAATGCGCTTAACTAACTATTCAAAAGTTTAGTTTTAGAAAAGAAATTTCTAAAAAATGTTTCTGGATTTCAAATAAGCATTTCAGCAATGAATTGAAGCTTGATGTGCATTGTAATTATAAAGGTCACATCAAGGTGAATTTAGAAATGAATTTTAATTCAAGTTAACTTAGTCATCTTTATAAATCTGACTTATATTGTTAAAATTGTTGTCTAAAATCAACATCCTGTGTAAATTATATTGAAATATTTTGAATGTACTGTAGGTTAAAACGCTACCAGAAACAATATTAAAGATTAAATAAGCAAAACATTTTCTTTTTTCTGTCTTTCTTTTAATAAATGAAAAAATTCTGTATTAGATCTAATCGCCTCGAGTATCAGCTAACGCATTTTTAGAATATTGTTCAACTTATTTAATTGTATGAGTAAATTCATGATTCTATAAGGTCATAAAAAGTTGGTGGTATTAGTACATATTACACATTTATTTTAGTATCTTTCCCTCAGCTTTACGAAATATTATTTCTGAATAATTTGTAAAAATTTTAGATCGAAATTTATCTACTATTGTATTATACCATACTAAATAGTAACCACATCTCTGAAATCTTGTCATACATAAAGCTTAATTAAAACAAATACCAACTAAAACCAAACACTCAAGCATCATACACTCAATCAAATCCCATCTCCTCAACACTCACATCTTTTCTTTGCATCTCCTTTTTTCTCCAACTCAGTCGCAATCATGTATACACGCTGTAGAGGAAAGGTCTAACCTTTTTTATTTAATCGGGCTGAAAGCGCGCAGCCGCATCTCCGGCCTCATTGACGAGATCAGCCACGTTTTCCAGGCCGCGCGAAATATCTTACCCAAGGGAAGAGCCGAGCGAGCGAGCGAAGCTCTCGAGCCGAATGTTTCTTCTAGGAGAGAAACGCGCGCCGCGATTTATGGAGCGAAGTGACGGGAGGTGTTTATTGTGCAGCATCTGTTACGTTGTGCGCGCGCGCCCGTCTTTATCTCTCTCTAGCTCCGCTCCTTATTTGCGCGCCGCGCGTTGCTTCCCTTTTTCACGAGTGAACGCTGTATTTATGGATGTTTTTCTTTTCTGCTCTGCGCTATGGATAGGTGCTCTTCATAGCTTTTCATCGATGCTCGTCTGTCTTTGTCGACGTGGTTTATTTCTTGCTTTTTTTAACATTGTGCTTTTTTGAATTTTATCTAATATAGTAAAAAGTCTACTTTAAATGTGAAGAGTGAGATTTTCAGAAAAGTTAGTTACAATAACTTAAAATATTGTTGTAATAACTTGAATTGTCATTTGTTAAAAAATAATGTCATAATTTTATATTAAATTCTTTTAGTGCTTTATAGAATACATTAATAGTAGGCAACAGTATTATCGATATTTTTATCCTTTTACAATTGTAAGATTGTTACTAATTCAATAGAATCTCCAGCTTTTAGCTATTCAAATTGATTTCTTTTCTTTGGACGAATTCCATTGCCTTCATGTTCATGAATAAGACAAGGTTTTTAAATTTTTTTAATGACAACTTATCGAAAGTATTTCTACCCTCCCTTTTCAAAGTTTCTGCTACTCTAAAGCTAAAAGAATAAAAATTGCTAGTAGAAAGTATAAATCTGTCATTTTATTCTTTGAGCAAAGAATAATAGGATGATTTTGTTCTTTGGGCAGACAGACAATAATCTTAAAAAATAAATCGCAAAATTTATTCTTTCATAAAGACTTATATTTTTATTCTCTTGGTCTTTGATAAGACCTATATATTTTTATTCTTTGGAATAAAAATAAAATAAAGGAATTGTCCTTTTCAAAAATACAAATAAGTATTTCCCCATTAACTTAAAAGAACAAATGACTGGTTTTACTTTTTACTTAAAGAATAAACTACATAAAATATTCTTTTTAAAAGTATAAAATGTATCGTCATCGAGGTACAAGAGACAAAAAATTACGTTTTATCTTAAATAAAAATTTCTCAAAAAGTTGATAGTAAAATGATTATAAAATTAACAACATTCGTTATGAAGATTAGTAAAATGGTGTATTTCAATACAAGAGTACGAAGATGTTGATTCTCATACAAGGGCAAGTTCATACCCAAGCGAGGCGAAAGTGATATATTTGTATAACTTCGCAATTGGAAATTATTTTCAACGCGATATTGTTCAACGCTACTTTATTGCATTGTCTTGGCATGTCACTTGGAATTTTTCCGTGCATCAGTTTCAGCCTTATTCTCATCTTGGATGTATAAGTTCTTTCATTCGCGCGAGGCTTGCCTGTCATACATATAACAGATGCCCCTCGATTTATAGTTTTGAATTAGACGGAGTGTTGCGCGAGGGGAACGAGAAACAAGAGAAGTGAGAAGAGAATGAAGGAAGGAAAAGGCGCATTGAAAGATATAACTGTCAAGACTTTATATGCGCGATCCTTAGCATCGACACGTGGCGCGCGTGCTCGAAATTATTTTATGGTATTTTGTCCCTCCTTTATTGTATTGAATATTGGATGCCTTGTATGACTTCATAAGTAGATTTGCATTTTGTTTATCGAAAAATTAAATGGAAAAAGATTTTTTTCAGTTTAACGTGACTTTGTTTTTAGTCATAATATAACCCTGTGAACAAAGAGTATCGAACATTAGTTTCTGTGTGGATTACTACTATGCGTGTCATATCATTACATAACAATATTATTTTTAAAAATGTCTTTATTCGGATAACCAAAAATATTCTACTGCAGATTGGTTCATCTGCATTCAAGATTGAAAACCATTCGAACATTTAAAATAAAAAATCAAAAAGCAAAAATTTAAACAATCCAATAATTCCTCTTCTAAAAGCCTATTCAAAACGAACGCATCCTCACAATTCAGAATCGAAGAAGGGAACTTAAGAAAACAAGAAAGACACGATCGACGACAAAGTCTCCATAAAAGTAGTTTACGAGGCGCAACGGAAGACGGAAACCCCCAGCCAGCATCGGCCTGTATACACGTATACATCCACACAGAGACACTTGCTTTGGCCGAAAGTGAAAGGGGGATGATAGCGCGGGCTGCACGCACGCTTGCTCTCCTCACCCCTCCAGCTCGCTCGTTCTCTCTCTCTCTCTTGCGAAGGTGTCAGTCAGTCGGTCCGTGTCATTTACACAAACAGACGGTACATCACGGGCAGGAGCTCTGCGCTCGCGGAGGCTAGGCACCCTTTTATGTTCCCACACGCGGCTGAGCGAGCGCATAAACCTGTCAGTCTCTTGTCAGCCGCAGAGCAGTCATTCACAGTCCGCGCGCGCGCGCGCGCGTGTCGCCGGCAGCGCGAGGAGCAGTCAACGCCAGAGCAACCAGTCCCAGAGAGCTGTTATGGCTCTCGCGAGTGAGGCTCACGCACTTTGTGCAACAGAGAGAGAGAGAGAACGGACCGGAGAGTTAAGTATGTATGCGAGAAAGAGCGAGGATGGAGGAGGAGGGTGGGTGGATGGGTTGTTGGAGAAGGTGAGAATGCGGGGGAGGTTGTCGATGAGAGGGTTTTGGAGAAATTTGGATTCTTTGGTTTGTGGTTGTTAGTGGAGGTGTGTAGATTCGTTTGATTTCAAACTGTTACATATACGTTAACTTGTTGCATTAGTGTTATTTTCAAAACTGGTTATTTGTAAAAAGTTGTTGATGTTCTAAAAAAAATAATCATTGTATGCAGATTAAATGCAAAATAATGGAATTGTTTGATTCCCTTGATTAAAATTATTATTTCTCCACGTTATTTAGATTTTTATCGATGGTATACTTAAAACTTTAGAACAGATGTGAGAAAGTTAAAAAACTAATCGCATACATATAATTCAACAAGCAAAAATGTAAATAAAGAAATGTAGTTTATAGTAGCAGATTGCGATAAGTACCTTTTTTCTTTTAGAGAATGTAGGTTTATGACCAACAAGTAATCTTGATATAGCATCTTTCCAATCTGAAATTTTATTTCCATAAATTTTTCCTCGAAAAATTGAAGTTTTTGAAATATATCACTTTGGAAAACATGATTTAAAATTATAAATAAGTGGACAAATATTTCACTTGAGTAAAAAATATATAAATTATCGTTATTATCTCATTATTTGCAATCAAGTTTTACCATACAAAATAAAATTCTCACTTAGCTAATCTATTCAGAATCTCACAATGGCCTACTTTCTTGCAATTCGAACATTATAAATGTATTCACAAATCAAAAAAATAAATCACAATTCTCCCCACTACCACTTCTACGGGCTATAGAAACATTTAGACAGAGGTTCAAAACCGCCACCATCAACTCCAAACGATCTCCCGCACCTTCGAAAATGAAAATATCATCCCACAAAAACAATGCGACAGCTCCAAGCCCACAACAACTCTCTAATCCCGCTCATTCCTTCTCCCTCTTTCTCCCATCTCGCTCCCACCTCAAACGAATCAATTACCCTTCCCCAGCTAAAAGTATGAAAAGATCCCCGGGTCCAGATACACACCACGGAGCCCACAAGACACAGGGCAACTCGCGTCTATATATTACAAAGATGAAAACGCGGCCGGCTGAAAAAGCGACGAGTCGCCGAGAAAATATCGAGAACAAGCGCACGCTGCGGCGAAGGATTAATCGGCGAGCCGAGAAAGAAAGAGGCAGACTGCCGGTTAGTTAGCGTTATTAGAACGTCGCGAGGTATAATGGGCGCCCCACTGTGGGGCCTGGAAAGAAAGGCAGAGCTGCTGCTGCTGCATCGATGCCCAGAGATACGGAAGAGAGATTAAGCCCGATATGATAGGGAGATAAGATCGAGGGCTCGGAGTGGGTTGTATAGGAGGATCCGTTGTGCACAAGGAGAAGGAGGCACTTGCATGTACTGCTCCTGTCCTTTCTAATTTCCAGCCGATTCGACGATCGCGAGCGACAATTCGTTCTGCGGGTAAAGAGAGAAAAGGCGGTCTTGTTGGGGGAGTTGAGTGTGGTGAGGATTATTCATGGCGATGTTGTTTCTTTTGTTTTGTTTCGATCTAATTCTCAAATGAAGGAGGAATTCTTGAGTGTTTGTTATAAGGACTTTACAAATATATCTTTATCGGAAGACGTAAGCATGAGTATTTGTGATGGACGCAGCGTTTGCACAATAAATCTAATTTGACAAAAAGATGATGAATCTTCTTCACGCTACCCCCGGCAAGGCCATTATCAAAAATTCATAAATATCTCAAAGCATTCCGCATCGCATCTGCATCGACCTCAAAAATTACGCTCCCTCAAACCGCTCTCTCTCTCTCTCTCTCAGCCGGTGACGCGAAACTTTTGCTAAAACCGCGGACTCGCTCGGCGAAAAGCCATAAATTCCGTCGCGGGAGGGGGCGAAACTCATTCTCCGGGGGTAGCGCTGGAATATAAATACATTCTCGTCGCGCGTCGAGAAAAAAAAAGGAACGCGCTCTCTCTCTCTCTCTGGTCCTTTCGTACCATTTCAAAAATGTGAAGAGCGAGAGCTACGACTAATCTCTCTCCTCTCTTTCTCTCTATCTCTTTCTCTCCTCTCGGCGCGCGTATATCAAAAAACCTTTGTGTCAGGAAACTTGCCCGCGCTCCGAGCATAAACCTTATATTCCCGGGGGCTTCTATAAATCAAGTTTTTCATAAAGGAATCGTCGATTTCGGCGCATTAAGAGAGCGCGCGCGAGCTCGGCGAAACTACACGCGCGGATTGTAATGCGGATGCGCGCGTCCATCCGTCATTCTTCGGTGGCAGGGCGGCCAGAGAGCGAGTGAGAGAGAGTGAGAGAGAGGCAAAAAGGTGGGGAGAAGCGGAGGTTTTATGAGATATGAAAATGAGGACGGCCGGTAATAAAAGTGATGTAGGGGGCTCCTCGGAGTCGGGCCGAGAGCTGCTGCTGCTGCTGCCGCTTGCGAGAGCAAGGCGCCACGAGTCACTCGTCAGGTTTATGCGGACGACGTCCATCATTCGCTTTGACGGGCTTCATTGCCTCCTGGCGGCAAAGGCAGAAGGAGCCGGCTTCGGCATTCATCTTTCTCGCCCCTCGCCCGCTAAGCGCAGAGCGCGTTTATATACTTTTTCCTCGCTTCCAATGCCCCCTCCTCGGCTTTTCTTTTGAATTTAAATGGCGCGAAAGTTCATACTTAAAGTATTATGCCCAAAGGGGTCAGAGAAAGAGTGGAGGCTTTTAATGCGCGCGCCTGACTTTTGGTATTCCGTTATGAGGAGACGCGCTGCCTTATGAGCTGGATTGTTTATAACGACTTATTTACAGGTTATTGTAAATTTTAATGACTTAGCGCATGCGCGCGGAGTGCTGCGCCTTTTGCCGAGTTCTCGCTCCGAGTTTGTGGGATTATTAATGGTTATGATTATGGAGGTGGCCTTGACTGATGGTCAGGCGAGTAGTTTTTTAAGGAGAGTTTCAATTTGGATTCATGAAAACTACTGAATTTAAATGCGCGGGATGCCGAAGCGATAATCGTAATCTTTAATGGGAATTAGGGTTTGTAAGAAGCATATTGCAAGGTACAATTCATGTTTGGGATAAATGACTGCGAGTTTTAATATATTACGAAAATTTTAAAAATGGTTAGTAAAAATAATGATATTTAATGTTATTACAAGATTTACTCGAATATAAATTTTTTAATTTGTGATTTTTATAATATTTCAATTTCAGAATTTGTATAATAAAATTTATGAAAAAATTTTTTTAAGTTAATCCATTTTTAATTGTTCAAAAAGTCGCGATGAATTTATAAAATATTTAAAACTTACTGCATGTATCCTACTTAAAACTACAAATCACAAGTAAAACTACCAACCACTCACTTATTCGATAGACAAAATACCCTCTCCACCAACACCTCTCCCCAAAGCATATAATCGACCGATCCACAAGTAAACCCATGTTCCTACACCACGATCACCGCTATAATCCTCCAACCTTCTCTCCCCCTTCTCACAAACCTGCAAATCAGAAGAAATTATATACATTCCAGAACTCGTCTTCGCGCGATAAGCATCATCATCATCTCGCCATAAGCGCGGAAAGTGGAATCGGCCATATCGGTAAGCTAACGACGCGGACACACCTACGTACAAGCAGTATAAGGCGAAAATTAAATCGTTCCCGAAGTAAACGGCGATCGGGAAGTCGCGAAAATAACGAAAGGCGCGCGCTCGCGGCTTTTTGGCCGGACCATAAATTTTTCGGCGCTGCAGTGTAACGGTAGTGCATTAACGAGAGTGCGCTCCTTGCCGATTTCTCGTTTTTTTTTTTACGCGCACATTGGCTGACTTATGTACGGCCGCTGGTAATTAAGATTTTATTGGCCGGCGCGAGCTTTATGGGATTCGCAAATTGCACGATGATAAATTAGTATTTTTATTGACAGCCCGGCCTGCCGGGTCGTTGCGCTTTTGGCCGGTTGGTTTTTCGGAAATCGTTTGCATTTTAATGTGGTTTAATCATAAAAATAAACGGCGATTTTTGTTTAATGTGCACCATCTCTTCTTCAACGGTAAATTATACATTCTAATAATCATTCAATAAATCCTAGCAATCTCCTTTCTCCTTCCCCTCGCAAATCCAAACCACCACCCCGACGCTATACATAACGTCAAGCCCACAGCGTCACCAGCGTCCTCCGTGTCCCCGAGAGCCGCGCAACTCGATCTTCTTTCCCCTCGGCTTGTCCGGCGTGGGTGTGTATGCCGATTGGCTTTCTTGATCGACCTCTCGCGTCTCTCCTGGCGTATAGATCAGAACCCGGGCTCGATAGACCCTCGCGATTCGCTCGCAATTCACAGGCCGAACATTGTCCCTCTCTCGCGGATTTACAATTATCGCTCTGGCCAAAGCGCGTATATGGCCCCCTCCGCGTATATACGTCTGCGATTCTCTCCCTTGCGTGGGACGCTCGCCGCATGAATTATTCATCGCCGCCTTCTCTTTTTCTCTCTGGTTCGCTCCTCTCTCTGTTTCTCAAGAGCCGCGCCGCTGAGTGATTTGCGATTCTATTTGTCAGGCGGATCTCGCGCGGCACGAAAATACTTTTACGATCGGCGGAGAGAGGAAGAGAGGGAGAATTGAGGCGCGAGTGATTCTTGCAGGACACCGGCGCAGCTGCGCGGCATCGGAGAGCGCGAAAAAAGAGCGGAGAGCCAGGTAGGGGAGCGCCGCCTGATGGATGCACCGGACGACTTGTTTGTATCGGCGATAGCTGTCGATAAATTACGCGCCGGCGAGGAGAGCGGAGAGGATCAATTTGCTGCTGTTTCGCTGATGTAAATAAGGAGGGATCGCTCTACTTATTTGATGATGCTTTTATTTTGCGGGATGCTTTGGGATTGATGGTTTTTTTGAGAATGGTTGGTGGAGTTTTTGTTGTTTTGATGATAGTTAAGATTGGATAGTGGTAGATTTTCGCTTTATTTCTAGTTTTAAGCTGATAAATTGATTAAAATGAAATTTAAATAATTTTTATTTATTTACTTATTTGAATAATTTAGTGTAAATTAAATAATAAATAGTTATACAATAATAGGGTGATAAGTTACGAAAAATTTGTACGATTACAAAGATTTTTTAGATAAGAATAATAGGTACAGATCACAAGAATAGAAGAAAATAATATTAAAAATTAACAAACATACAAAAAAATAATAATAATAAAATTCAATTAAAAAATTGTATGTGAAGAAGAAAAAAATTAACCCGTTAAGGCCAAAACCCAAATAATTAAAAGTGACATTTTTACATAAATGAGTCAATTAATGCTTTTCGCCAATATGTGCCTTTCGTTGTTAGCAGTTTAAAGAAGTTGCAAGTTCAGTTCGTAAATATAACCTGTTAAGTCATACAATGCTCTCATTCAAAATGAATTTTAAAATATATTAAAACATAGTATTCTATCTCCTCTAGAGGAATTCATGGTTTTTGAAATTTGAAAATTTAAAATGTTATATTTTCTTCGTTATGCATTTAAATAATTATCTGTAAGAATTAAAATAAACCTGTTTTTTAATACGTGATGGTCCATATATTAAGGAACTTTAAAGTTTTCAAAGAATTGGAATTTTAATTATTTTATGGGTTCTAAAGATCATGTGATGTATAAATTACGGATATAACAGTTTAAAAATAAGGATTCTTAATTTTATTGAATTTATTTTTACAATTGAATAAACTTTAAATTGAAGCATCAATGATAAACTAAAATCCTTTTCCACCAAAAAAAATTAAAAAAAAAAAATTGTTACCAAGTGATCTTTTTAAAAAACAATACACAATCCTGCTATAAAATTCAAACAATAATTGGTGGAATCATACAGCCCTAGAACACGTCGACATGACTCTAAGCTGAGTTCTAAATAGATACTACTTCGTCGTTCTGAGAGTGCAAGAATAAATTTTTGTTTAATTAATGAACAGTGATTTGAAATTAATCGATAATTTGAACACCGATCCAATTTAAAAAATAAATACATTTGTACCATTTTTAAAAATTAAACAATTTTGGTAACTTTTTTTTAAGCCTACCCAAGCTTCTTTTTTATGGCGCTTATACGGCTGTTTAATCACTTTTAATACTAATAAATTAACAATAAAATGGGACATAGCATTTAAATAGAAAATTAATTATGAGCACAAGATGCCATTTGTAAGTACAGACAATCCTACCAATTTATGACAAAGTAAGACAATATGCTGAACCATCAATCGTACCCCTCTAATACACTAACATTAATAGACAACAATATTTCCTTAAACATCTCATCGCCACGAATAACAAATCGTCCACACACAAAATCCATCGCTTCATCTCTCCCGTATGCTTGTCAACCCCCTAAAACAACCATCATCGCGTACAAATCGGCCAAATTTTCCCGGCACAAAAAGAAACGCTCCCCGCTCAGGCGCAACTTGTTGAGCAGCCAAAGAAAATTAATCGTCCGTCGCTTTAGCAGTCACTTAAAACTACACACCGCCGATGCTTCCCCATTTCCCGACATTTTTTCCTTCCCTGCATCCACACGCACCCTCCTCACTTGCTTCCACCTCCTCCTTAGCTCCCTCAGCTCTTTGGAGCGCGGAAAAGTGAAATATCCCCGTGTAAGACACGAGGGTCGCGTGGGCGGATAAATCGGCTTTGCCACCGGCGCCGGCGAACGTGTCTCCATTATACAGCCGCGGGGCGCTCTCGCTTGCTCTGTGTATACACCGCTGGCTACATAATGACGCGAGCGCGGCTCGCGAGCGAGCGAGCGTTTTATAGCCTTCGTATATCTCGGCGACTTATATACATATAGGCGAGGTATAAACGCCGAAGAAATCTCTCGTAAATCGCGCTTTTCTTCTGCGTAAGCTGGGAAAGTGCCGTTGATGAATTTCATTTTGGGCTTCGTTTAAGGGAGCAGCGGTCATTGTTGCTTTATCGTTGGATAGGGAAAGAGGCCCAGGTTATTGATGGGCGTAATTTTATGGCCGATGGCCTGGCTTTTTTTACGCTGGCTCGCGCTGCGCTTGGTCTCGTTAGGGAATTATTTAGATCGCCGCTCGGGGATTGATGGGAATTAAGGGAGTCTCGGCTTGATTTACACCTGCTGTAATTATGGCTCTAATGTAGGCGTTCGCTGATCGTGGATTTATTTTATTAAGTTTATTGAGTGCTTTTTTCTGTCTATTTTATTTGGCTATCATTTTTACAGATTGTATATAAAAGATACAAATTATTCTACTTTGTATTCATCGTAATTATAAATTTATACTACGATACGAAAGATACTTACAAAATAGATAAGAAGAAAAGAAAATATTTTAACTCAAATTACAATTAAAAATATTAAAGTATATTTAAATACTAGAATAAAATTATGATGAGGTATTCATTCATGGTTACAGAAAGCTTTCGGAAATTTTTTTAATGATAAAATGAATTGCCACTAATAAATACAGAAAATTAGTTAAGAAATGTTTCCAAAATGATTTAGTACATATATATCTGCACTACGAACTAACCTTGTTTATAGAAATAAAAATAGATGTGCAAGAACTTTAAAAAGTATTAATACAAAATAACATAATTTATTTGCCATTATTGTCAATGAATATTTAATTTTAGTTGAGCAAGAAATTTGGTATTTCTTGTCATTGAATATATACTTTATGAGTAATAGTATGCTTCATGAACGTTTCTTTGAAAGTCAGAGATATGAAGATTCTTGACCCAGAAAATGAAAGTATCATTTTTAAAATATTGTAGATTTAATCATGAAATTCTAATTCAATCAATATGACTCCACCTAAACATATTAATTGTGATACCCTAATTAACATTTTCTTTTTTAAAAACTGTTTTATTCTTCATTTTTTACTACAGTTATTCTGCACGTCTTCACAGCAACCGACTTACATAACCGATCGAACCGATGAATACATTCACTGTAAAACAGTAATCACTTACTCTTTTACAATAAAACAATAATTCAAACATCCTATCCTCGTACATCACCCAGCCACTGCATCCGCCATACACACAACATCCCAGCTCATCCGCCAACCTCGTCTCAAGTCTCGTAAAAGTTTATTCGCCGAGCGCCACTGCGAAGATTACCGGTTCCTCTCGCATCTCGGCTAATGGCCGCGAAGATATAATTTATCTGTTTTTTCTCGTCAACCAGCGTCCCCTTTCGAATCCACTCCGCGGCGCTAATTAATAAAGAGCGACCCGCCCGTGGTCCTTCCTTTTTTTTCGCCTTATTCGGCGCGAGAGCTCACAGTGCGCTCCTCTGTCCCTCCTCGTATCTTAATCGCTCTGCAATTGCGGAGACGTTTTACGCGAGGCGAAAGTCGCGAGATTTTCGAGGTTTACGCATTGATTGATGCCGATTATCCGGAGCGGAATGCCGTTTCAATTAGCGCCCCGGCCTTTTGCATTTTAATTGTCGCGCGATAAAAACTTTATATTTCCAGGCTTATTAAGCCGCGCCGCGCTCCACATAGTCTCTCGAAAATACAAGTACGAATTCTTTCTTGATGAGCCGGGGAATATTGCGGCCCGCTAATTATACAACGTCGATTAATCATAACCCGCACCACACGTGTATATCAAAAAGCGCGTCTCGAAAATCCAGGTCACCCAAGCCGTCCCTCCACTTCACTTCGCGCCATCAAAATCCTGACTTACGACTCGCGCGCTTCGCTACATCAAGAACAAAGCTCTCTGTTTGTCGAATCGCCGGGAAAGCGGGAAAAAGCTGACGAAACACACCCGGCCGGCCGAGAATAGAAGGAAACGCGAGCCGCGCTTATATATACACAGGCGCGAGCGGGCGGACAGATCGACAAATCGGTCGTCACCTGCCGAGCCGAGCTCTTCATCAAGAAACGCGTGGGCGGCTGCAGGTAGCCGCGGCGTGTATATATACGCAGCGCGCAAGGCAATTAGCCGGTTTAAAAGCGCGAGCGGAGTCGTCATCAGCCGGCTCATGACACACTTAGTGGCCCGCGGCTCTTTCGTTCCTGTCGTTAAGGACTCGCGAGAAAAGCGGCTCTGAGAGCGAGTGAGGGATGGCTGTGGGTTTAATCAGAGAGACGCGGATTCGAAGAAGCGGCTGGGAGTGGAGAATGGAAGCGTTTTTCGCGACGGGCTAATTTTGAGGTTTGCGCGGAGGCTTTATTTAGATGGATGGGAGGTAGGGAGGCTACTTTGTTCTTGGGGGGGGAGTTGTAAGTTTTGGGCGGCGGGGAACGTTAATGTCTGAGGTGGTGGAGTTTGAGATTGCGGGGATTTTTTATTGTGAGGATTATGAGTTTTTTATTTGGGCTTAGAGGGAGGGCCCCGGGATTTTGGGGATACGCGCCACAAATTTTTTTTAATTAAGTATGTAAGCGGCTGGGAATAAAGTTTTTATAAATCTTCTCACTCGTTTAATGCTTTCGCATAAACAGTACTTTTATGGCAGTATTTTTCAGAAGTATGGAATTTTTTTCAAAATTTATGCTTGAGCGAATCCGTAAATTAAAAAGCTGCCTGTCAGAATTTTTTCCGGTTAAACAGCCGGGCTTTTTATAACTAATAAGCGCTGTTTTATGCTTCGTCGAGGAAAAGTGTCATTTTTGGGTAATAAATAATGTTTAAATTTATTATTTACTTATTTCACTCAGGGATTATATTTTCGGAATAACCACTAATTTACTTTTATTAGTACTTGTTTATTACTCATAACCTTCTTAAAAAAAAGAAAATTGTACTAGAAAGAAGTTGAACAACAAAGATAATACCCCTTTAGAAAAATCTTCAAAGATCGCCTGCAACAGCGTCAAGCCATATTACCCTCAGAGCACAAAAAGTACCTGATCACAATCAAAAGTTTAAGATTTGCAAGCTTTAACACGCCGGCAACAAAGTCATAAAAAAGAAACCAGAACCAATGAATAACGCTCCCAACATTACGAAACAAGCCGTTCGCGCTCAGTCATTAAATAAAAAAGACGCGCCTCGTAGAGGTCGGGGCTTATAACAGTAAACATGAATTAATCATACAATAAAAACTCCCCCCCCCTCCCCTAACTCTCTCCCTAACCCCTCGACATGGGAAAATATTATCCCCCATGAATTTTAAATATCCATATTTCAACGGCGTCATTTGTCCCGCGCCCAGAGAGACGATATAATCGGGGCCCGGCTGCCCAAAAACTTCGGCCCGTCCCAGCTCTCGCCCCGACCAGAAATACAATATTATTTAGTTACATTTGAAGTTTTAGTGCGGCCCGTAAATTAAGAGCGGCGCGCTCGCGCAATAAAAGCCGCGCGCGGGGAAGGAGAAAAAAAAGAGCGAAAGAGTTGGCGAAGATGACAGACACGCGGGGAGAGAGAGAGAGAGAGAGAAGCAGGCTTTTATTGTACGAGTGGAGAGAGGGAGAGAAAAAGCGGGGCGCTAAGAACAAGTCCAGGAGAGCGAAAGAGAGAGAGAGAGAGAGTCGGACAGGTGACAGCTCGAAATACGACAGTTCGATGTGGTCACTTGTCTCCGGCTGTCGTGTCGGGAAAAATAAAAGCCGCTCTCGCTCTCTGCGGTGTATCGCAGACTGCTCGCTTTCATTCTCCGAGCGGGGCTTCTTTTTCTTTGTCCCTCTCGTTTTGTCTTTTATTGATGTACACTCGCGCCTTTTTCTCTCCCTCTCTCTCGGAGTGGGACGCGCCTCACTTATTTTCCTCTCGCTTCTTCTTCTATCAGTCACTCCAGCGTGTTACTCTTACGCCGGGGCTCTTCTTCTCTCGTTACGCTCGTACGTCTCGATATCTTCATTCTCGACGGCTTCGAGGTTTGTTGTTTCTGCGGGGGGCTTTTTTTGATGCTGGATGCTTGGATGTCGGATATGTAGCGAGGAATTTTTTTCTCGAGCTTCGTGGAAGTTGAGGAGGGTTTGCGTGTTGGCTTGGGTTTTGTTTTTAGGAGAGATGCGTAGGGGTTTATGAACTTGTGCTTTTAAGAGCGGGGTAGATTATTTTGATTCGTAAATGATTTAATTAATTATGCGTTTGAATTAAATTGGTACTTTTTAGTTGTTTTAATTTTGTATCAAAATCTTTCTGAAAGGCAAGCAAAAGAAGCTCCATATTTATGTTGCAGTTTATATAAAAAGTTTTTTTAAATTGAAAAATAATGTTATTTTAGGAAATATATTATTTTGAGTTATTAAACTTTCGAAATCATAGCACATTTTAAATTACCATGTTTTAAGTTTTTTTACATAAGAACTAACATAGTTAATATAGTTTAGTTAATATAATAAACAATCTTTAATAAATTGTCATTCTAGATTAATAAATATTTAAAATGATAATCAATATTTATAAAAGATTACTTTTCATTGGTATATTGCTCCATTTATGTAATGATTATTACATAATTATTTTGCATGTAGATTTAGAAAGCAAGTTTTTCATTACAGTGTAACACATGTACCTTGTAGTCTCTCTAATTTCTGCGGTTTATCATGAAATCATATGCAGAAACAATTTCATCTCTTGTACTAATATATTAACAATTTCACGATAATAAAAATTATCAATTCATCACTATTTATAAATTCGTAAATAATTATTTTTAATTTCATCACTATAGATCACCCACCTATCCACCCTTTAACCTTCTTATTAAATAATTATCTTTCCACTCTCACTCTTCATCCAAGCATCTCTCCTCAACTCTCACTCCGTCACTCACCCAACATATCCCATCCCTCAGCCTAGCTTCACCCTCGGCATTCCTCCGATATCTCCATTCCCCTCTCCTCATTTGCGCGCGGCTCTCCTCTTGTTTATCGCGCCATCTCCATATATAATTCTCCTCATTCCGGCTGCTTTTCGGCTCTGATCATCCTCCCCGCGAAAAACACGCCTGTATATATACCCGCTCGCATAAGTCAGCCGGCTCGCCTAGTGGATCCTGTTTGTATCTCGGCTCCGCTTGTCGTTCACCCAAAACCGTCTCTTTCTCTCTGACCGCGCGCACGATTTATGTCTCCTCTCCGCGGCGGATTGATCCCTTTTTACCCGCACGCGCGCGCGCACGGCTATCTCTGTGTCTTCTTCTTCTGCGAGAAAACGTATGTGCATTCGGATCAGCCCGGAGAGCTCTTCTTCTTCTTCTTCAAGCTGTCCGGTGCCTTTCGGCTGTTTTTGCGCCGCGCACGAGGAGGTAGATACACGCGTGCCAGGCAGTCGTGTGACGCACGTGAGGCTGGCTATCGCGCGCCCAGGCTACGCGAGGACCACCATGTGCATACTTTTTTTATGAGTTTTATCGTTTTCCTTCTAAATCTTTGCTTGTTGGAGTGATATTTTTTTTTGGTTTCTGGTCTGATTGCGTGTTGCGTGCGTCATTTGGGAGGATGGTTTTGGCGAAGAGGCTTGTCGGTGTGTGGTTTATGAGTGTAAATTATGTTTCTTTTTGGGATGCTCAGCGAGTTTTTGAATTTCCAAGTTTTTTTGGTGGGTGAATGATTACCATATTTATTGCCTGATTTTGAAATCCTTCGAGTTGACGTAAATGCGCTGAATTAAGATAGCAGTAGGCAGGTATGCAGAAAAAGTATAAATCAACAGAAAAAATATAACTACGTTTGTCAGAAAATATTTTGCACATTCTCGAAGACCCTACTAACCAAACATCCTACTCCGATCCACCAGTTCACCACCTTCCCTCCCACTCTCCCTCACCCATAAATGAATTTTTCATCACAGCCTCCCTCAATAACCCAAACAATCCCATTCCTCCTAAGAAAGCCACAGAGCAGTCTCCTCGTCTCACGCACGTCCAGCTCGGCAGCCCCCAGCATCCCAACCTATGAAAGGTGCACCGCGCTCCTAAAGATAGACCCTCTCTGCTCCAGCAGATACACTCACATACACACAGCGAGTCTCCTTCTCCTTCTCTCTCTTCCAGCATTTGTAAATTCAGCGCACGTACGGCTTTTAAACCTATCTGCATGACACGAGCGCGCCGCTCGCTCGAGTTACGATCTGCTCCGCGGGCTTTCGATAAATGCTAAACGCGAACACGTGAGCTTTCTCGTCGCTCCGCGCAGCACACTTTATTGCCCCCTTCTTCGCTCCGGTTCCGACGAGACAAGCGACACAGCCGCTCGCTCGCGCAAGCAAACCCAAGCGCACGCGCGATTTATCGCCCTACGCGCGAATCGAAGGCGAAAGGCTGGTAACACTAGTTTTAACGCGAGCAAGCGTCTCTCGGCTCTCTACGTGTCTGTGTGTCTGTACGCGAGGGTTTGTGTATATATAAGGCGGCGCGCGATTGGAAAATTCGTTAGGCTGACACGAGAGGAGAGAGGATTTAGAAGGAGCGAGAGGGAATGCATTAGAGAGGGGGGGAGTAGCTATGGGTTTTGCGTGTTAGAGCGCTCGACTTTGTGAGAGAGAGAGAGAGCGGAGTGTTTCTACGGGTACGAGAGGGAGAGAGCTAAGTGCGTTGTAGGAGAGGATTTTGAGAAAAATTTAAGGGCGATTTATGGCTTTTACGAGAGAGCGAGTAATTGCGATGCCGGTCATAAATAGAGATTCCGGTGTACGGACATTTTTAATGAACCCGAGGAGAGCGATTACTTTTTCTGATAATGCGCTTTCTGCTTTTGGAACTGCGGGCGTTTTGAATAAATTATTGGAATTGTTTTTGACCGGAAGTTTATTAAAAATGTATTAACGTAAATAGAATGGATTATTAATGATTCTTGATTGCTAGGTGAAATGGAATAGTTGCTGAGAAACCGTTCTATTAAAATAATAAAGCAATTTTTCAAAATTAATACGCAATTAGAAGTTGAATTTCAATTTTCGATATCTAATCGAGCTAACTCGATTATTAAGACGTCTAAAAACTTATTTAAATAAATCATTGAAAGTGAAAATTTATCGAAGAAGCAAAGGAATTTTGCCCGGCTCGCAAGCGCGACGTGTTAGGCCGGTAAAATTATGCAACGGCCGCATGATGAAGTACGTCCATAAAACTAGTTTTATTTACGTTACAAATGACAACACTATTCATAACGCTCGCGCTTATTAATATTTCTCCTCTCTCTCTCCCCCCTCCTTTTTTTCTCCACTTCGCGGGAGCGTTTCAAGAATTGCGAAAGCGGCCCGCGATTCTCAATAGTAGTTCATTCATGCTTCATTTAATTTGCATTCGGTAAGCAAGCGAGCGAGCCCGATTACGGCGGGCAGCTCGCGCGCTGCGCGTATTTATTCGTGTAATGATTTATCGATTTTGTCGCGTCTAAAATATAGCAGTCGATAAATTAATAATTTTTGAAGTTGCAAATCTAATTTCCATTGGATATACGGCCGCGCGCGCGCGCGCGCGTTTCAATTTACCGGCATCGCGAGAATGATTTTAATGGCTCTGTCGTGGGCGATTTTGTCGTTATGCTAAAATCATTTCTTCCATTTCATTCATATTTATAGATTTTTGCCATTTCTAGAGCCGATAAATTTGAAGTTTCTATTCTTGAGTTTTATAAATATTTATACAGCTACCGATCAAAGCTCGACTAGAATTTCATGCATTTATATGACGTTGATCTCCAAGACTTATGAAATACAAATTATCATTAAAATTAACAAATAATAAATACAAAACAAACTCAATCTTTAATTATCTCAAACCTCAATGTCACTCCAAAACAATAAAATCCGTAACTCTCCTCTCTAAACCACCATGTAACTCGCTAAATCCACATCTTATCAATCCCTCCTCCACGCAAAACCTCAAGTCAAATCTCATCTCCTTACACCTCGTGGCCAACGCCTCGAACAGCTCCATCACTCGCTTATATCCTTCGCGTCAATCGACCACGCAGTCACTTGTGCGGTCTAGACTCGTTTTCTCTCTCTCTCTTTGGCTGCACTCGTGCACTTATCCCGATCTCGGATTTATGTATTATATGTAAGCGTGTGTGTGTGTGTGTGCATTGGCCGATTCCGGAAGATCGCGTTGCTTCGGCCGTGTTTCGAGACGGGGCCGACATAACTTTGGCTTTGCCGGAGGCGTAAATTCCGGAATGCCGAAAGCGGAGGTATCGATGATTCGGGCTTTTTTCGTTGTTTATCGCCGTATAAGAGCGGATTTTTGAGGGGATTTTCGAATGATGCGGGCTGGGTTGGTATCTGGGTGGTTTTAAGTGTTTTTTAACGTTGGTTTTTAATTGAGAAACTGGCCTAGTTGTAAGGAGTTTCTCTTATTTATTTGAAATAGAAGCATAAAATAAAAAAAAGAAGAAATTAAATAAATTGTTGATAAACAATAAAACGCAATAAGAAGATTTTTCTACAGTTACTATTTTTAATTTATACTTTTTGCTATTCCGAATAAAAACAAATAAAAGTTTGAAAGTACATTTTTAAATTATCATGTGCAAAATAAATCATCTTGGACGAAGGCACAAGAGAGTTCGTTTAGAGAATGATAGAACAGAAATTACGACATCTAGAAGCGGCAAATTCCTTATATATACTTACCCCAAGATCGCTTACTGCGTCGAATGGGTAGCACTAATCCGTGCCCGCTCTCATGATTTACCGTTAACTCTCGCTTATCTTTAAGACAAAGCTTATTATAGTTCGGAAATTCTCCGCTAACTAAGGACCTTACCGAACATCTCTTCTAATATTTGGAGTATCTGAACATAACTCGAAGGGCTTGAATTTTGAAGCTTACGTCTTCCAGTAATTCTATTATTTTATTTTTATATACTTTCTAAAGCTAAAAGAGTAAAAAATCTAAGGACACATATGCGCGTAAAATAAGTATTTTTTCACTCTTTAAGATGTAGATAGTAAATAAATATAGAATAATAAAAACAATTTCTAGCACCAATTAATTCACTAATCTCACATTACCAGTAATCAGAACAATCCAACAAAAAAGAAGACACCCACATTCAAAATTTTAGTTTTCAGTAGAAACAGTTAGCTCAGCCGGACCACTCAATCACTCATCGACTCGAGCGGCCAGCTCTTGGCTAGCTCTCTCCTTCCTCCCTTTCCTCCGATTCGTCGAATCATTAACGCGCATCACGGGCTCGTAAATAAAACTTCCTCGACTACCGGCCGACGTTTTACGCTCGCGTATGCAGAGCAGCGCGGCTCGCGCAGCTGCCGCTCCGGGGGCCAGTTTGTCAGCTTACGAGGCTTTACGATTCCGCGACGGGGAACGATGGAATTATTGTTGCGCGCAGCCTCGTAAACGTCGCGCGGCGCGGGGATCCGAAAAACGTTGAAGGGAGAGCCTCCAGCCGGAGGATTTTAAAGGCTATACGAGAGCTAGGTGCGAGAAGAAGACGGTGAGAAAGACAAGGAGGAAAGGAGGAGAAGGACGCGAGCTCGGATGAATTAAAAGATAAAGTCGTAAAAACGTGCACGGTTCAGTCGGACTGAGTGCAAAATGAATTGTTCTTGCGGTGTTTGCGCTCGGTTAATTTATGGCTTTTGTAGACCTTGTGTAAGTGTGCGCAGCGTGTGAATGTTATTTGTATGCAGAAGAATAATTGAAATTTTATGGAAATTCTTGAAATGTTTATCGGAGAATAATGTAAAATTATTTGTTAGTGATAGATTAAAGTTCATTCTAACGTAACTGTCATGTAGAGTTTTATCCAATGAGATAGTAAAAAAAATGATGAATTCTCTTCTTAATTCTATAGTTATTCGTTACAATAAAAACAGATTTCACCAAAAACAGAATATGACAAAGTATTAACCCAATGCATATAGTAAAAAAATAAATAAAAAGATATCACATTCTCAAAATTATCAAAATAAGAAATACGAGGCCAAGGTTGAAAACCAGCAAAAATACCGACAAAACCAACCACCCCTTCAAACGAAATCCACCGCGGAGCAACTACGAGCCGAGAAGGCAATAATAGTACAGCTGCCTGCTCGGGAAATTTCGCGTGTCTGTGTGCGCGTCTGCCCCAGAGCCATCTGTAAATATCGCGCGCTACTCTGCCGAGCGTCGAGCGGTAAATCAATCGTCCTGAGCAGTTGTCACGGTCTTCTCCGAAGGCGTGGGACGCTACGACGAATTCTCGCAGTGGGCACTTCGATGTGTATGCGCGCGGGAGCTGGATCGTCATGTCTCGGGTGGGGGGAGATGCGAGGGCCTTTTCCTGAAATCGCGTTAAATCTCTTTTTGAATGGATATAAGCGGAATTGTCGTAAGTCAGTCTCGAGGGTTGTTAATCATGGTGGTATCGGTTTATGGCCTGAAGGGTTGGTAATTTCGGGAGAGTGTAAAATTCGAGGAGAGAAATTAAGTTAGTTGCAGAGTTGCATTTAAAAATTGTGTAAAAGTTTATTTCGGACAGTGAAAATTTTTTCATCATTTTGTCCGTATATAACTAAAATTGTACGTAAATTTGTCCACATTTAAGGGCTCAGGACTCAGTTTAAACCTGTAAAAATAATTAAATTTAAATAAAGAAATACATTTTTTTTCTCCTCAATTTTAATTAAAGAAACTTTTTTTACCTTAA